>JAOEHX010012590.1:2783-15406 GCA_025448015.1 Bolborhynchus lineola
GAGGGGGAAGTGAATGAACAAACTGTGTGGCTGATTTACAGCTTAAACCACGACATATACCTAAAAGTATCTTATTTGGCACAGTCTTATGTTGTGATATTCTTGGGTGTGGGTGGTAACCACCACTTAAAACCACCTGTAATTTCCTTATAGCTATAAACCAGGGGTCACTTCATGGTATATTATAAATCAAAGAATATCATATTTAAAATTCTGTTATTTTTTATCTTTGTTCTTACTTTCACTCCCTTAACCAGTGTTATATCAGTTGAGAACTATATTTTCGTTTCTAACACTCGAATTAATATTTTCAGCTGGTGTAAATATGTTTAATTTGACACAAGAGCTTTCTTTGCATAGATTTTTGTCTAACTCATATTCACTTTCCTTTGCACACCAATGTACACCATGATATGTATGAAAGCAGAAAGCATTCTGAAATGCACGCACATAAAAGGAAGGTGTGAAAAAGGAACCATTTCATGGCTCTGAAACCAGTGATCGCAATGTGTTACATGAGACCACCCCACAACAAGTAAGAAATTAGAAATGTTGAGGGCTGTTGAAGACCAAATCTTCACAGCAGATTGGCATAAAGTTGTTTAGCACAGATGTTTCTGTAATTGTGATACACTGGGAAAATTCTCAGTGTTCCAGCTTCAATGGCTCCCAGACTCACACTTCCACCTGTGTGTTGTGGTGGTCTACTCTTAATACACTGGACTGTAATGTGAACCATGTGGTAACAGTGTCTGGCTCAAAAACCTGTTAAACCCTCTCCCTTCCACTGGTGTTCTCATCACATCTTTAGGCTTGTTTGCTTATTTCTATTTTTATGTCTGAAGGTTTTACAAAATGGAGACAATAAAGACATCAGGAAGCTCACGGGACTAGAGGTGCAGGAGGGAGCTAATTCAGGTACTTCCAAATTGGTAGAGATCAAAAGTTGGTAGCTGCTCTGTGCAGTGCATGTAAGGGCCTTTGAAAAAACTGTGGTGGTGGTGCTTGTTGCAGCTGGCTGACCTATTGGCAAGGGAAAAAACACTCTGATGAATTGCTTCTTTTCTTCAGGTTAAGATACTATTTTAAAAACAGTTTGCAATGCAAATACATTTCAACCCGTCTATTTGTCTTGTGAGATGTTTACTCCTACCAACATTATCATGACACCTTCTATCCCTCACATAACACTTTGCATAAGTAGATCTCAGTGTTTTCTAAGGTGCTCCTTATATACTTGCTGTCAAAAATTTGCTACTGAACTCATGATTGTGCATGTGTGTGTGTCTGTGAGAACAGATGACTCTCAACCTCATAAGAAAGGAAATGTGAACAAATATTTTGCTAACATTTACATTGCTAAACATTTTGCTAATATGTGGTAGCCTGGGAATTCCAGAAAAGTGTTAAGAATTTTTATTAAAAAAAAAAAAAAAAAGAAAAAAAGATGTAGGAAAAATGCCAGTAGATAACAACATAGTATACTTGAATTCAGCAAATACTGTATTGGAAAAATGAGCAAAATACTAATTTCCCCTCAAAGTCCTGGTTAAAACAAGACAAGTAAGTTGTTTATTGCTTAGGTTTATATGTATAATCTTACATACTGCTTGCTCTTCTGTTTAGGTACCTCAAAATTGATAATATCCACAGCTAGAGCTTTCTGAAATTTTTCTCATAGAATATTTTTACACTGAGAAATTCCTTTGGATTTGGATTCACCAAAATCTACTTGTTCAGAAGGAATTGCTTCAGAAGGAAGCAATTTTTAGCGACATAGTAAAATAGAGAATTATTTTTGTGAGCTCAAACCTATTCATTTTATTTTCCAAATGAATAATTTTATTTTATTAAATGTTCCTTAATTTTTAATTTATTTTGAATTATAAAGTTGTGTTAAAATTAGTCTTTGGAAGACACACTTAAATGCTCTAGAAAATAATTTCCAAGGGAATTTAATGTCATAGGAATCTAATTTTGTCTGTAGTAAAAAAGTAAGAAATTTTGTCTCTCTAGTAAGAAAGTAAATCTTGATTCTGACTATCTTTGGTTGCAATATCCGTGCTACTGGTATTTGATAAATAGTGAAGTTAGATAGGGACTTTGAGCTATTCAAGCATTTGGGGATTTTTGTGGTATCCCCAAAAAACCAAAACTGACCACTGCTAAAATTACAATTTTACCATGGAAAAGTTCTTATACTGATAATAAATGTTTCAGTACAAGAGTTTTTATATAGGTTAAACAAAATCTACTATCTCATCAGGTAGATTGTAGAATTTGGGACTTTTGTTTCTATGGATATGAAAACTGAGCTGAATCAAAAATTAAAGTGAAACTCCCCAAGACTGAAGCAATCCCCTTTTCCTAGCTGTCAGTAATATTAAAATAACACTGAGGCAGAGATGGAAACCATACTGTTTCTGTTCCTGGGAAGCACAGCTGCCTCTCTGGATGCTTCACATAGCCCACAGAAAATGGTTGAGCCTTTGGCAGCCCTCCTGGTCCTCACTGACCTTGGGCTAACTCTTCCAGTGAGGTCACCAAACAACAGATTGATCACCCTGAAAGGGCGAGTTTCTCAAGGGTTACACAAACAATCTCCAGTCATTAAAACTAACTATAGAAAAAGTCTAATCCTCCTTTTTTTTAAAGTAGTTGAGTCTGAGTTTGGGATTGGAAAAGTGGACAAATCCACTGAATAAACTCCTCTTAATGAACGTTGGGTTTTTTTTTGTTTGTTTGTTTATTTGTTTATTTTTTTTGTTCTCTTTTTTTTTTTTTTTTTTTTTTTTTATGTCTAGTTAGCAGGCTTTGCAGATGACGACAAAAGTAGAGATGGTTGTGAATACCCTCTGTTTGTGGCTATTGAAATTATGTTTTATTTCACATTCAAATTAGAGCTGCTTCAAATTAACACTGCTGAATAAACAAAAGTGAGTGCTTCTACAAATGCTATACTGAAATTGTTTTAGTCTAATGTTATTACATCTGAGTCATAGCTGAAGGAGTGTCCTCACCTGTACCATGAAACAGAATGAAATGTTTTCCAGTCAGGAAGGTGCAGATGCAATCTGATTGAAACAACATTGATTGAAATGACATTTTTCTAAAAGAAATCTCTTTGTACTGAAGTTCAGTTTTTTAATTGTCCAGAATGCCCGAGCTTTGACTAGCTTTGCAAGTATTCAGACAGAAGTTGGTATCAGCTTTATAGAGACACAAAATTTCTATTAAACCACAAAGCTTCTAGAAATAATGTTCTGAATTGTTTAAATTTAGAAAAAAAATACTCATATTTTACTTGGAAATTTTCTATTTTGACAAAAAAATAAACACAGTAAAACTTACACATGCTGGCAAGAATAATACTGTACATTTTTAAAGAGAACTGAGAGGACACCTAAAATCATAATACTAAAGTAGAAATTGCTCTTATTTTTTTTTTTTTTTTGAAAGCATTGCATGAAAAATAAATCTCCCAAAAAACTAGTAAAGCTTTTACCTTTTTTTTGTTTGTTTGTTTGTTTTTAATTTTAATTTATTTTAATAATTCCAAATCTAAGGTAGGTGTAAAGAACTTTCAGAAGACTGTTCTTGTGCAGTAGACATACCCAGTGTAATAAACTACAGCTGAGTTTGCAGGATACTAGTCTTTTACACTGTATTAAGTAGTCAGATGCAAAGCCTGTGTAATGCTAGACAATTATGGGGGGCCATGTGGCTTAAAAGGCTTCTGGAACAGTCATCTATTCATAAAAAAATCACTATGACAGTATAAAATATTACCTTTTTGTATCTGGTAATTCTGTTCTGCTGAAAATTTTCATGAATGCAATGAAATAAGTTTCATAGTTTCTATCTCAAGTGCTCCAGCTACTTATAATAAAAGATACAAATCATAACTTTGGAGAAGCTTGTGTTTATGCCAAGGAATGAAAAGGTTCAGCATCAACATTATGAAGGGAAAGTAAAAAGGTGCCCCATTTTCTGTAGTGTGGCATGCCAAGATGCATGGTATTTTCTTGGGGTTACTTATTCTTATTAGGAAAAGAAGATACATTTAGATGCAGTTTGTTACAATTACAGACAAACTTACTGTTTTGTTAGTTGTTCACTTGCAGTCCGTCTTTCACTGCCAGTGATGAAGATGCAATGTGTGTAACAATGGATTAGCTCTTCAGCAATTCTGGACTTGATCCATTACTGCTTTGTGTTGCACAGACTAAGGCTAACACAAAATTTAAGTTTCTGTCTAACTTTTAATACGTGTTATATCCATTTAAAAGGCAAAATAAACTCTAAAATTTCTGTGAAATAGCATTTCTTCCTAGAGGCAGTGGGCGTATTGCAGCACTTGAATGCTTAGGTTAGAATTCATATGCTTTATCTTGGAAATTTAGATTCTTTGTCACATCTTGAAAAAGACTCTTGGGAGCTTGAATGAACAGTTTTGAAGAAAATACTTTGCTTTAATGATGTTTGTGTTTTTTTCATAAACTGCAGTGGAACCTGGTAACCCGTGGAAGACGTTTGTGGCTCCAGTGTTTTCATCTATTGCTGAAAGAGAGTAAGTTACCACTGAACTCAACATTCAGCTTGGGACTGATGATTTCATATGCGATTTGTAACTCATAAAAAGTATAAAGGGTTCTTCCTTCCCTCATCCTAAATTGCAGCAGGTCTGATGGTGGAATATGTTTGCTAAAGGAGTATTTACAGAGAAAAACATTTTTTGGCAAACCTTTTTGACAAACTTTTTGTTGGAGAACAGCTGAGCTATCCTGTTCTCAGACCTTGAGGAAAACAATTAGAGACTTGATACATTAGACTGAGGGGAAATAACATCAAAACTTTTTTTCTGAAGAGAACTTTTATAGCAATTTGTGTGTAGCTGAATGAAAAAGGAGCAAGCAGAGCTGGCAGAGAGCTAGGTTAACAGTAGGTAAGCACTTGCAGCCTGGTGACATTTGTGAAACTAGCAATCTTTTTCATTTTTAGACCCCTGATTTAGGCAGCCAAGCTTTTCAAGCAGGTGATATCCCCACAGAGTGAGATCCTTTATATGGTAAACTGATATATCTTCCTATGATATGCCTTTTTCCTTGTTCATGTATGTCTCTTGCTGCCTTATTTACTTTTTTGCTTTTTCTTATGAGCTATTTTTTCATAATGATGACTGACAGATGTTGTGGAATGAATGTTTATGGCACCAATTATGGAACGAAGTAAAAAAAAATAGTCTCATTTTTAATGCAAGTTTATATGCCAATTCTGCAGGAAAAAGAAGAAAAGAAAAAAATTCTGGGTCCAAACCCCTTGGCTTTATGCTTTCTCCAGCTCCTGCAGTTTAACTTATTTTCACCGTCTGTCTCCTTCAATCCCTATAAAAGTAGTGCTCACCTCAGACCTGATCTGCAGCAGCTCTTCCTGCCGCCAACTTGCAGTAAAATTTATTGCCTTGTTTTATCAGATGACATGAAACAATGCCAACAATTTCTCCGGTGCTATCTATATGTGATCAAACAGCACCGAGGAAAGATATGCTATTTTCTCTTGAATATTTTTAACCTGTAAAGTCTACTGGAAGCATAATTGTTTGACAAGAAGTAAAAAACAGATCTTTAAGCCGGAAACTTGTCAAAAAGAATATTTGACAAGTCAACATTGAAAAAAGCTGGAAGAAGGAATCTTATTTTATACTGCAGTACTTTGGATTATCATCTAATTTAGAGGTCAGCCCCCTAAACGTATTTATTGTTCAAAAGGTGTTTTTAATCATCCTGAAAAAGTATGGCTTCTTTCCAACTATGCCTTCCTTTTCCACAAGCACCAGTAATCAGGATTAAAGAACTTTAAATAACAAGAAACCAAGCTTTGTATTTGTGTCTAGTGTCAACTTGCACTGCTGTAGGAAAAAGCTGATTTTTCTTTCATCACAGTGCATTTAAAAATAGTTTTAAAAATCATTTTACAGTATTTACAAGTGCCCCAAATAATTTTCCAAGCTCCCTCTTTCACAGTGCTTTGCGCTTAAAATCTCTGGTCACTCATTCCTTAAACCTGAGGGCATGCCAACATTTGCAGTGGAATGAAGCAAATATGCCTATGCTTAGGGAAATGGAAGTCAGTAAAGTCTCTCTGTGCATCAGCATCCTGCTGATACATTGACAGGAAACCAAAAAGAGGACAGCACATGCCTTGCTGTGGCCAAGTCTCTTTGAAGGTGTTTGGGACTTTTTTCTTTCAGTGCAGCTCTGCATAAATGCTGTCTCATGTGCTGCAAACCAGCATCTCCACCAGTATGTGTAAAAGTCTGTTGTCTCTACAAAAGTGATCCTCTATTTTACTTTCACAGTCTCTATTACTGTGGTTTTTGAAAAACTCACACATTTTGTTGCATTTACATCAACCCAACTTCCCCTTCAGTCAGATAATGCTATTAGTCCATTTTACAGATGAGGAACTGGGGCACAGAAAGTACCTTTCTCTGTCAAAGGCAGGTGTAGTCACCTTATGTAACTCAAAACATTTAACTCAAACCGTCAGTTACCCATTTGCTTCCACTGATGTAGTGAATGGCAATGCTAAATAATTTCAGTAATATCCTGAGCTGAGTTAAATGCTTCAAACACCTTACTCCATCTTCAGATTAGCATGCCTTTTCTTTGCTTCTGCTAGGTTATAAAGATGTGTCAGCATACAGATCAAATCCCATACTTGTTTGAAACTTGAGTAAACCTTGAGTTGCCCTATTGCAGTGCTTAGCAGGAGACTGTATAAACGCAGTGTGTACTTGTCAAACATTGAAAGAATCTTCATGTGTTGTTTACTGTTTTGCTGTGCATTAGTTATTATACACTATGTAATCTAGGTTTTTGATGATGACATATATGTTATAAATGATGACACAATGTTATAAAAGAAAAAAAAAAAGAAAGATAAGAGGGATTACAGGCTAGGTTTTGCACTCCAGGTTAATGGGAGCTTGCATGTGTAGAGAAAACTCTGGCACTGTCACAGCCAATAGGAATTTTGCTGTTGGTTTCACTGGGTCCAAATTTTCACCCACTGACTTTCTATGCAGTATATTCTCATTTTCCAAAAGTCTACATTTCTTATTTTTAATTTGGTGGTAGAAAGCATGCTCAGAAAATAACTGTGAATCACAGTGCAGTCATTTAGAAGTATTATTCTTCGTTTTCATAACTTGGTCTGTCATGTTTATTTTTAACTAAGTTCTTTCTTCCTTTCTTAATTTTTTATTTTCTGTAGTGGCTTCAGCAACTTCTGCAGTTTCGCAAACTTGCCTTCTTTCAATAAACTTTTTGGAAGCAACCATACTTTTATAATCAAAATTTTACTTGCTCCTTCCCACAAACATGGTGGCAGCTAAGTAGAAGGTAAACTATCAGGTGATATTTATTTGTGATTTTCTACAGTTATTTAAAGTGGTTATCAGGTTATTTAAACCTAGTGATATTGAACAGAATATGCACTGTACAGAATTACATCGAAGTTGAATAGACTGTAATATGAGACTACTTAGTATTTTTCTTCTGTTTTAATACTTTGGTGATTTTTTTAATGGGAAAGAAATAAATATTTGCATAGAAAAAGCCCGATATCATAATTATAGTCTACCTGGAAATGTCTGTCTTACTGAATAAAATAACTGAATGGAATATGACTTCAAACATTATGCCTTTAATATTGTTATGAACATTATTCTTATCTGTTCAGTCCTTTTACATTAAAAAACGTGCTATGGGCAAAAATGTCTTTGCAAAAATGTCTTTATAAACTCAAAAAGTGGGTCTGGAATTCAATTCATACCCAGCTAATGCAGAAAGTGCTTGGAAAGCCTCTCTTGCAGGAGAGTTAAAATCTCCTATGTGCTGACTGTGTGAGGTAGAGCACCCTCTGTAGTGTTAATCCTCATCCGTGTAAGTGGGGCTGTTCTAAACTTTGGATCTGATCCCCATGCTGCGCCAGCCAACGGAACTGAGCTGGCACGTGGGAATGGAAATAACTTGGGCCAGGTACAGAACTCTAGACCACTGGTGCAGGAGGAGCAGTGACTGCATCACAACTGAGTCATGATCTAGTGGGCTGCCTCTGGTTTGCCTGCTGCAATCATCTCCTGTTCCTATGGTAAAGCCATGGCTGGCTTCTAAATTGATTGGCTTCTAAAGTGATTGGCTCCTGAAGTGATGTTCACTCACTGTAGTTTTCCAGGGCATGCCACATGACCCTCATGAGAAGGAAAACCAGAAAACTTGCTATTAACAGATTAGTTAGCTGAATTTGTTTAGTATCAGCTGAAGTGAAAAAATGCTGGCTGTGGATGCAGGAACCACTGCTACTAGAATACAGAAGTTGTTCTGGCTCAATGAAAATAGAAAGGTGACTTTACTTGCATTAATAAAACTTTGTTGAAGAGCTCTTTTATAAATGGAGGGACTGGGGAGGCAAGAGTAATTTTAATGTTTGTTTTTTTTTTTTTTTTTTATCCTGGCTTTTTATAGGAACTGTGTTGTTAATGGTTTAGTGAATGCTTGTTTGTCTCCATGTGAAGGAAGATGGATGTGTGAAGAGTCACCCAAGTTCCAGGGAGAAACTGAGCAAGATAGATTAGTCCCACCTCAGCCTGACACCTGGGGCACATCCTTATCTAGGGGGGTAAATGGATCAGAATGTTACTGCCCGTTTATTTATTCTCCTTCTGTTTGGAGACTTTCCCTGATTAATTACTTTCTAGTAATTGCTGCTGTTAACTAATGTCAAACCTAATTAACCTGGAGTCCCTTCATCCAGTACCTCCACCATCCTTTTGTAATGAAGAGGTCATCAGCAAGGAGGTACTGAGGATGGCCACACTTTACCCATTCGTTTATTTGCTTTGGGCCTTGTTTGCTATTCCTGCTGCAATGCCTGGCGACAGCTTTCTAGAATTCCCATCAAGTCTAATTGGCCTGCTGAAGCAGCAGTGAACACAAGATTTAAGAAATGTTTTCTTTAAAAACTTCTGGTCCTACAGACACTTTGAGATCAAGTTTCACTCTTCTGAAATCACACACGATTCCCTGTGACTTTCATGAGAAATACTGTAGGAAAGTATTAAAAGAGAAACATGTCTCTGTGGTTTAGAGAGACTGATGGCCAGGGGGTTGAATAGTGGGTGGTGGTAACATAGCAAGGCATCTACAGAATCTTTAGAGGTTGCCAAAATTAACACATACAAGGTATTCAGTATCAAAGTTTTCAATATTTGGCTCCACAAACACAATACCGGTTGCAAAAACAAAGCTAAGGATTTCATGCTGATTACTTAAATAAAAACTGTTTAATTATGAACATTTGGGAAATGAAGTTATGAAGGACTGACCAATATTGCTATGGCTTCCTAGTGTTTATACCAGACTGTGAACACTGTGCCAGCATCTCACTGTGTAGAGCATTATATATCCAGCTACAGTAAACAGTTATAAGGCTCAGCATGGATCAGGCAGATAGCTCAAAGCAGAAGGAGTTTTATCTCATCTCTGAGGCCTACCTTTTTTAGCTTCATAAAGTGTGAACTTTCCAGTCCAATAAAAGCTACCAGCATTGTCTATGGAGGTGGCTGATCAAGCAGGTCAAGTTCCTGTCTTCTTTTCTTGATTTTATTTGCTTTTAGGCATTTTTATGCAACAACACCAGAAGATTTATTTCAGAAATAGGAAAAAGTTGTTTAGGAAATACTGGAAAACACTTCAGAGTTGGTCACAAAGATCAGATTTGTCTGCCTGTTTGTCTATGATTACTTCTCTAAATATGCATCTTTTGGGAATTTCTTTCTGTGTCTCTGACTTTTCCTCCTCTCCTGTCCACCCTTCTGGTTGGCTGCAACCAATTTTTCTGACGCAGTTGCTTTATCTCACTATTTGAAACTTGAAACATAAGTGAAAGTTATAGAATGACTATAGGGATAGAATAATGAATTGTATGTTTTCATAAAGACATTTTATGGTCACATGTTTAACACTATAATGTGTAGTGGAGCACATATCCTGTCAATCACCACCTGTCAGCTGGTGAGCTCCTGGTATGACTGCTGTGATGATGTGATCACTTTAGGCTCTTGTGTCCATCCACCCAGCTCCAGAGCATGTATAACTTACTCTCTGTATTCATCTGGCATCAATTCAACAGGTGTATACCACTTGTTGAGGCTTTTCATTCACAAGTAGGGATAGCAGGGAACTTCACATAACTTCTACATTGAGCACTCTGTCCTGCTCTGTTGTATGGGAAGAAGAGTTGCTTGTGAAGTAAATCCTGCACTGCTCCAGTTTAGAGTCCAGTATTACAAGGCAAACTACCTTAAATTTTATTTGCCTTAGAAATTTAGATTAAAGCAGTTCAGTTGTTTCACAAGAAACTTAATATTTGTACTGAGGAGAGAACGAAGGTGAGGACAACAGGCATCTAGAATTTAAGTCTTTTATGCATCCTGTATAGGTTATTCCCAACCAAGAGTCCAAGTTGTAACTTTAATCATCTGATTAAACCAGTGGAATGTAGTGGCTTTCTAGGTTGAACGTTGATATGTTTCAGCATGATGCTCCTTGTGTTACCAGTACTCACATCTCACATTTTCGAACTTTCATTTTTTGGCATTGTAATTCTTCTGTTATGAAAATTCTTAAACATGTCACTCTTATTGGCTGTGTGTCTACTAGTGAATTAAACAATGCCAGATAGTGTTTTCAGTGCAGAAATTAACTCATCTGTCGTATTGGATTGCTAGTGTGTTGCCTGATGTATAGCATCTGGCCTGGACAATTTTGCATTTCTCTAAACAACTCCTCCACACTTTGGGAGTATGTACATACCAGCTACTGCTCCCAGTCACTGGTTTGGGCACAGCCACTCCACTTTAAAAGGTATTTCAGAAGATATCTTGTGAACAGTGAAGGAGAGAAAATTGCTGCTACCATCTAAAGCAAGAAAGGAAGTTTTGTTCCTTTTTCTGTTATTCTGTTATTATTGATTTCCCTCAATGATATGAAATATTGTTAGTTTAATATTAATAAAAATGCAGGTGCAAATTTCCATGGTTTTCATTTATATGATCCTAAGGCTTTAAGAATATTTATTGTCTTGAGGAAAGAGTCTCTTGTATAACATTGTTCTATTACTTGCTTACCTACCCTTGTGCATGTGCTAACGTGAATATGTGGAAAACTGAAGAATTCCATCAACTTTGATGTCCACAGAGGAATGAAGTCAAAGTAAATAAATTTTAACTAAAAGATTCCCTTCCTCTCTTCTCCTCTCTTCTCCCCTCCTTGTAGTACAGAATGAACCATACCAGAAAGGGAAATATGGGAGAAGGTTCAGTCAGGTAACATCTGTCTAAGGATCTCAACTTCTGGAGCTCTGAAACTTCCTCTATAATGGCAAGTTGAGGAGTTAATCATCCCAAACACTGAAACCAGCCGTGAGCTGTTAAACTGTTGGCATAGCCCCTAGCATGGCTTTGACCCAGTCCAGCTAACCCCCTTCCCAAGCATTCCTGGACAATATGCAGGAGTTTGTATGGGTGGGGTACCCCTCCCAGGAGGCAGTGTGGGTGGAAGTTACAATTTAAACTAGGAGACCTTAATTATACAAGTGTGGCCAAGTAGTGCCATTCAGCTAGTAGAGAGGTCTTGGCACTGTTTAATTTACTAGCACAAATGTTACCTGAAACTTCCAAGATCTGTCCACACATACAGTCAGTTCTGCCACAGATTAGACTGTTTTTCTGGAAGCATTTCTAGCTGGGCTATTGCAAGTGCATTTGAGATTATTATTCTGAAAACATTTTAACCTATATTCTGTTATATCTGAGTGCTTCACAGATATGTCTATCCTACCTGAATATATAAGATGTATAAACAAGGCAGGCTTGTGAACAGATCTGGAATGAGCAGACATCTCCAGGGCCACACACAAATACTCACAGGCACACACCCTTAAATCCCTTTTCATTTTGATTCTACCTATGTTTTTTTCTTTTGTTGTTGTTGTTGCTTTTTCACAAAATAATGCAAGTGAGGTCCAACTGTGAATCCTTTGTAGTCACATCGAGTGTACAATTTAAGGGGCCTAAAACATATTAAAGAAAAAGCAATGGTTAAGGGCTCTTTCCAGCTCTATTTTACATCTTCAGTAACAATGTGCAAATGAAATGGCTTGTTACTGTGATTCCCTTGTAAATTTCCTCTTGCAAAAGCTGCAGCATCTGTGAAAATATGACACAACTACAGATATCAGTGCTAAATTTCAGTGCTCAGATTTTACACTGATGTAGCTGAGAACTAAAATTCCATGATTATTTGTCCTTTTGCTTTATGAATATCTTTTCTATGCTTAAAAGTGGTAACAGTCAGATACAGGTATATATATTTTTTTTGTTTACCAGATGCAGTTATCATAGCATCATAGAATAGTTAGGTTTGGAAAGGACCTTAAGGTCATCTAGTTCCAAGCCCCCTGCCATGGGCAAGGAAACGTCAAACTAAACCATATCACCCAAGGCTATGTCCAACCTGGCCTTGGACACCACAAGGGACAGAGCATTCACAACTTCCTTG
>JAOEHX010012591.1:0-31922 GCA_025448015.1 Bolborhynchus lineola
TCCTTTTGATGCAGCCCAGGATACGGTTGGCTTTCTGGGCTGCGAGTGCACACTGAAGCTGGCTCGTGTTCATTTTTTCATCGACCAACATCCCCAAGTCCTTCTCCACAGGGCTGCTCTGAATCTCTTCTCTGCCCAACCTGTAGCTGTGCCTGGGATTGCTCTGACTCAAGTGTAGGACCTTGCACTTGGCATGGTTATACTTCATCAGGTTGGCATCAGCCCACCCCACAAGCATGTCAAGGTCCCTCTGGATGGCATTCCTTCGCTCCAGCATCTCAACTGAACCACACAGCTTGGTGTGATTGGCAAACTTGCTGAAGGTGCACTCAATCCCACTGTCTATATCACTGACAAAGATGTTGAACAAGACCGGTCCCAACACCGATCCCTGAGGTACACCACTGATTACTGGTCTCCAGCTGGACACTGAGCCATTGAACACAACTCTTTGCGTGCAAACATCCAGCCAGTTCTTTATCCACCAAGTGGTCCACCTATCAAATTGATGTCTCTCCAATTTAGAGACAAGGATTTCATGTGGGACAGTGTTAAACATTTTGCAAGAGTCCAGGTAGGTGACATCAACTGCTCTAACCCTGTCCATCAATTCCATAGCCCCATCATAGAAGACCACCAGATTGGTCAGGCAGGATTTCCCCTTAGTGAAGCCATGCTGGCTGTCACCAAGCACCTTGTTGTTTTTCATGTGCCTTAGCATTCCTTCCAGGAGATTTCGCTCCAAGATTTTGCCATTCTCAGAAGTGAGACTGACTGCTTTGTAATTACCCAGGTCATCCATTTTCTCCTTCTTGAAAATGGGGGTTATATTTCCCTTTTTCCAGTTATGATCATGAAGTCTTTCATGCCACCAGTTATGATGCTGAAGTGGAACACATGGGAACAACATGGAATTGAGATTTTCATTCCTGCAACTTCTTTTACAGGTTTTTTTTCTACCTCTGTACCATCAGGAAGATAATCTCTTGGGGAGGACCTAGATATGGACAGGGTTTTTTTTGTTTCCTTTTGGGACGTACTCCACCCTGCTGTTAAAAAGCAACTGACTTCTCTGGAATCTACGTATTTCTCAGGTTTGTGCTTCTCAAGTAAAGGGAAGACTTTGAAGGTGTGAAATAACTATTCTATAATAGCTATATGAATTAGTCTCTAAGTTTAATGTTGGTCTCTGCAATTCATCTATAATATCCCAGAAATATGAGTCATACTGATTTGCACAAGTCAAAGTAGATGATGTCAACTGCTTTATCCGTGACCATCAGTTCCGTAGCCACATCATAGAAGGCCAACAAATTGGTCAGGTAGGATTTCCCCTTAGTGAAGCCATGTTGACACAAGTTTAATTCCTAATTATCCCACATTTCTTAATTATTCCACACTGTCACCATGCACCTTGTTGTTTTTCATGTGCCTTAGCATTCATACCAGGAGAATCTGCTCCAAGATTTTGCCAGGCACATAGGTAAGACTGGCTGGTCTATAGTTCCCTGGGTATGCATGTGAATCATACTGATTCATATTTCTGCATTCTCTGTGTTCAGTGTCACAGAGTGGTGCTTATCAGGATGAACAGCAAGAGAAAAGACGAGCCACACAGCCTCACAGCCAGCTTTCTCTGAGTAATGCACATGGTTCCTCCTTTGGATTTAAGTACCTGGCTGAAAAAGAAGAGATTTTTCTAGAAAGAAGGAAAACAGTGCACTGGGATCATTTTCTATTCAAATCTGCATACTTTTAGAGATGATAAGGTCTAATTTTCTTGAACACAAAGTAATCAAACAGCATGAAATTTTTCCTTAGCCTATGCCTTGAGCCCACACCTTGGACTCTGGCATATAAACTCGCTTCTTCTTTCTAGACTTTGTGCTTCTGCTCTGTCTCTGTACGTCCTCTGCTTCCCTCTCCTCATCCTACTAAACCTTTGCATCTCTACAATTCAGATTCATGAATGGCTAGGCACTTGCTTTTGCTTTTCGAGTGATGACATGTGTCTTGGGTTTGATTTGGAGACTGCTATAGTTTCATAAGTGACTGTAACTGCTTCTTTATGGATATCTGAAATGAAGGACAGCTGTTACACCCTGGGCTTCAATAACGTTATGTCTAGTCAACAACTTCTTCATCACCTCATTGGGTCAGCTCTGGTCCTACACACTGTCTGTTGGCTTGTTCTCTGGACACTAACATGCTTCTGAGCCTGCTGTTTTCCTCTTCTTCGGCTGCTCTGGTATTTCCTTCATCTCATACAGAGACAAAAGAGACGTGAAAAATGTCAAGGAAATACCCTCTACTGCTAACCTTTCCTTTGGGTTGTAAAACATGACTGGTTTTGGGATGGAGATTGCTGTTGTTTCAGCTGTTTGGTTCCATAAAAGAGCTTTGCTGCTACTTATATTAGCTGGTTTAAACTATACAGGAAAATTATTACTCCCAGAAACTTACTTGAATTTTTTTTCAATCTTTTTGCTCATACCGTCTAACAGCTTGGATTCGTATTGGGTCCTGAGCAAGAGGTTTCACCAACTTTTCCTTCATGAGACCTAGTAATTTCTGTACAGTTATTCTCCTCAATATTAATGGTCTTCAATAGAAAATCTATAAAACAAAAATAGGCAAAATAAGTACCTGTCAGAAATAATGTGTGGTTGGTCCACCTAGCTTCATCTTTGCACATCTGTAGGGCTGCTTGCCTATGTGTGCTGCCCTGCTAGGAGAAGAAGCTCAGGAGCAGAGGTTGGTCTCTAACTTGGTGGGGAGCCGTTACAGAGCATATCAGAGGAAACAGAGATAAAGAGCAGAAGGATAAGTCCTTTTCTTTCTAAGCAGGGAAAACAGTACCAGAATTCCAACTCTTCAAACTCTTTTTTGGAGAATAGCACTTGTTCTTTTAAGAAAGGAATGATGCTTACTTATTTACAACTGTTTGAGAAAGTTCATTAGTCAGTCTTTACCAAGAATTTTGAAATAATATCATAGAATCATATAATACTTTGGGTTGGAAGGAAGCTTTAAAGGTCATCTATTCCAACTCAGCTGAGATGAACGAGGACATCTTCAAGTAGCTCAGGTTGATCAGAGCCCCAGTCAACCTGACCTCAAATGTTTCCAGGGGTGGAGCATCCACCATCTCTCTAGACAACATGTCCCTATGTTTCACTGTCCTCATTGTAGAAAATTTCTTCCTTATATCTAGTCTAAAATAGGTAAGGTGAAGTGTGCTCTGCAACCTTTCTGCCTGGGAAGGCTGAGGAGGGTGTGGTTTGAGAGATAAGAGTCCAGAGGGGGGGCCATGAAGATGGTCAGAGAGCTGGAGCACCTCCCTGAAGACAGGCTGGCAGGGATGGAGTTATTCAGCCTGGAGAAGAGAAGGCTCCAGTGTGACCTTATAACATTCTTCCAGTGTCTAAAGGGGCCCTGCAAGAAATCTGGACAGTGACTTTTTTACAAGGGCAGGTAGGGGCAGAAATAGGGGGAATAGCTTTCAGCTGAGAGGGCAGATTTAGATTCGATATAAGAAGTTTGTTATGGTGAGGGTGGTAAGGCACCGGAACAGGTTGCCCAGAGAATTTGTGGAAGTCTCATCGCTGGAAGTGTTCAAGGGCAGACTAAATGGGGCGTTCAGCAACCTGGTCTGTTGGAAAGTATCTCTGCCCATGGCAGGGGTGTTGGAAATAGATGATCTTTAGGTCCCTCCTAACCCTCTACTTCTATGACTTTATGATTTCTATGATTCTACAATTCTACTATCATTGGTGTCAGCGTATTCAAGGTGATCTGCACAGGAGACAGGTATACCTCTGGTATCCTTTAAACTGGCTTAGGGATACCTGGTGTCAGGTGACAATGTGGACTTTTGCATGTGGTAGCACCTCTAACCGAAGCTGTTGCAGGGATCTCATATACCCAGAATGCCGCACACACAGTCTTTCATTCTGGTGTGGGGCACAGGAATGGTTGTGCCTCTGAAAGAATGGGCAGAGGCAAAGGTGGCTGTATAAGGTCTCAAGATGAGCTGAGATCTGTTGGTTATTAGTGTCAGTATGGTTTGGCCTCATTTCTTCAGAAACCATTCATGCGGTATGTCTTTGGTTTTGCAAGACTTCTTAAAACCAACCTACATACGTGCGCAACAACTTTAGTAAAATTACAGACTGACAAATGCAACTGCTTGCCAGCAAATGCAGTTTGCTGAAAAAAAGTGAAGTGAAACCAGGGAGAATGATTCTTCAGGTGTCCTTGTGGTTTTGGAGGCTTTAGGTTTTCACTACTAGAGGCTGAGCCCTGGTGAGTCACTTGGGAATCCTCTCCTTGACCTCTCTGCAATCTAGACCAGATCACAACATAGATTCTTGAAGATTTTTCAGTAAAATATCACAAACAGTTTTGCTTTAGATCTGGGAAATGAGACACTCGACACTAACAGATTTAATATTCATCTTGCCACATACTAGGTTGCCCTACTGATCTTTGAGCTGCTCATACAAAAAGTGCCCTATCAAGTTACTGCTGAAATCACTCAGATGCTCAGCAGGATGACTATACAGTGGAATACACAGAAGAGTTTTTAAGTTCTTCTTTCAGAATAGGAAACAATTTTTTTCACCAAAATTTTGGTGTACTGTGCATAGATAAAATGGTAGAATGCATTAAATGCATGTTTATACACTACGATATGTATCATGTGCTTATAAAAGTATTTGTCTTATAAACTTATTTAAAAATTCTTTATATTTAAGTTAAGAGCTACATGCCCTTTATGATTAAAATATACCCAAAATAGAATTGAATTATTGATTGTATACCAAAATATAATTGAAATTTTGTTATCTATGTGTATTCGCCTTTGCTTAGAATGTTGTCAAAGCTTCAGACTATTTAAACAGCAATACTTTGGAATTCTAGACAGCCTAGCAGGCTTCATCAGGTTTTATAATTCAAAGTCTTTCTAGACATCTATTAAAGTTGTGAGAAACTGTTTTCTTGGTACTACTTAAACTTAGTTAATACTAGTTCATATGCCACATCTTAGGTCTAGCAAAACAATAACAAAATCAATAGCAAAATTATGATATCAGTACTCCTGAGAACTGGTTGAGCTGTTGGATATTATCTTTCACCAGATCATACTACCAGATATAGAAAATAACTTTTCATCACTCAGAGAATGATTCGGGCACAGTATCTATTATTACTGTCACTGTAAGGTTGCGTGAACTTCAGTAAATGGTTTTAAGAACACATAAACCCAGACTGAAGGAAACCCCCAGACTTGTGAAAGTGTTATTGATGTGCAATTTCATTAAACCTGGTTTCACTTTATTTGGGTTATATATTCCATTTCATAAAAACCTTATCATAAAGATCTAAATCTGTAAAGAAAGACATTAAACAATGCTTTGTTACCTCTGCTGGTCCATGAAAATAAATTGCATCTGTCCTTCCCCTGTTATTTAAGGGAGTGCAAGGACTTTGATATACTTTGGCATAATTGCTTTGGTATCTGAGTTTATCCTTTAATTGCTGTCGTGCAAATGAGACATTTAAGGAGCAACCACCTTTTTGCTATATGGCCCATCATCACAGTGTATATGTAAAATATAGTCTCCATATTTTGTAACATATGAACTTCTCAGCAATTTTATTGGCACCTTTTAGATAAAGACATATTAAACTGCACTCAGTTTATCCATACACTATAAAATCTTAACTAGCTTCTTAATTTAGTAACAGTGGTTTGTTACAATGACAACTTAGAAAAACAGATTATTTATAAGTTATGATGAGGTAATTCTGCTTCTTGGAGCTTCTGTAATGAACCATCATTTTCCCTCCCTCCCTTGACCTAATTTCAAAATCATCTACCTGTGTAAAATATTGAGATGAGAATTGTGTCTAATTATCTTCTAAATTTTTCTTTTAATTGCTAGAAGGATGCCCATTCTTGAATGAGGGAGGTGTTAATAATGTAATAGTATTAGAGAGTCCTTGAAATCTAGATTAATTATTGGTTGTATGGACTTCTGAGAGTTTTTGATGTATTCATTTGTATTCATAAAGATGGCTTTTTAATTAAAGAGAGTTTTTGAACTTATACAAATCAGCCTTTTGCAAATGTCCCTAGAAATGTGAAAAGTGTTAAAAGTGAGAATTGAAGTTTTCCTGAAACATTACCTCCCGTTGCAAACGTGGAATGACCAAAACCATTTGCAATACAAACCTCATGTCAGCAGCTCTAGGTGATCTCTGGTATTAAGTAGAATTATTAAAGCCTACAATTGTTAACTTTAAATGTCTTACTTTCAAATACCATAGAAATAATTCTGTAGAAAAGAGTAATGTAAGAATATCCGATTTCCATTTCAGCTTCCATTACGACGTATGTTTCTACCTTTACCTGCATGCTTGTTTTTTTTCCTCCTTAGAAATTGAAGCCTCTTTCCTAAGCACTACAATTTTAAGAGTTTCCTCATTGTAACTCCTATGATTCCTTGTTGCCACCTGAGACTTCTCTTTTTTTCTTTTTTCTTTTTCTTGCTTTGAGATCAAGAGAACAAACAAAAAGCTCATAGTCTCCAGTCTGCTTCACAGATTTATAAATGGTATCCTATTTTCTGTATTATAACCATACACTTCTTAATGCAGCCTAACATCTAATTTACAATTTTAACTGCTGCTACATACTGATTTTGAGCAGATGTCTTTACTGAGCTGTCCACAGTGGTGTCCAAATCATTTACCTCAGAAG
Organism: Bolborhynchus lineola; assembly: GCA_025448015.1. Lineage (NCBI taxonomy): Eukaryota > Metazoa > Chordata > Aves > Psittaciformes > Psittacidae > Bolborhynchus > Bolborhynchus lineola. The sequence goes on from JAOEHX010012591.1 coordinate 6,767, forward strand.
TTCAGAGTAAATTCAGATCCCAGAAGAGTGGACATGTAGTTTAATTTGGACCTTCCAAAGCAAAGTATTTTCTAAATAAGTGGAAATTTATCTGATAGAATACTGTCTGATTTCCTAATTTTTGTGAGATCTGCCCAGATCTGCTCACAGGCCTCTCTGCCAGGGCTGGCTGCTTAATTTCAGTTTTCAACACATGCATAACTCCAGCCCTTCTCCACATCTATGACACAATTCTGGAGCCCTGCCAGTGAGATGGGGACCTTTAAGCCTCCTCCATGGTACTATCTTCTCCACACTTCTCAGTTGCGTATTAAGCTGCAATCCAAAATTAGAGGTGTCTTTAATTGAGTCTTGTGAAGAGCTTTGTCAAGAATCTCTTTGAAGTGTGTACAAAAGATATACACCAGTCTTCCTGTGTCTCCTCTTTTTAAGTCTTTACAGAAACCTTAGCTAGAGTTCAGTAAATCAGTTTATTTTTAAAAGTCATACCTCTATATTATCATAGGGAGATTAGGATATACATACTCATATGTATTTATTTCCACCCATGCTTCAGGATACCCACCATCCAACCTTTTTTTTTTCTTGAATGTTTATAAACTAGCCACTTGTGTCTAGTTTATAAACTAGTCCTTATAACTACCCACCTGGCAAAATACTACATTCAATTAGCACACGTCCTTCATGTTTCATTTCCAGACGTCTTTTATATAATTCCCTTTAAAATTAATGTTTGATCCTAGTCTGATGAATGCCCCATGTTTGGCAGCATTCAAGGCCAGTTGGATGGGGTGCTGAACAACCTGGTCTAGTGGAAGGTGCCCCTGCCCATGGCAGGGGGTTTGAAACTAGGTGATCTATAGGGACCCTTCTAACTCAAACCATTCTATGATTCTAATTTCCCCGAAACCAATTAAATATTTGATTGGATCAAGGACATTTTCTATTTATATTGTTGTTGATGGCCTCTGTTTTCAGATCTTTTGTCTCTGCTGATGTCTAAACTTCATGGCATGTACAGGTACATGGGAATACAGATATTAATCTTTCAGTCTGATGGGAAATTACCTCAAATACTACTCTGATTCTCACACCTTTTTTATACTTATGTTTTCATTTTTGAAAGTGATCTTCTATTCTGAAGCACCCAAATAATTTATTTCAGCATCTGGTTACTTGTTTCTTTCAATTCTCTGCAGTTCTCAGAGATAACGTTGTATATTCCCACTTTTCATAATCCTTTCCTTTTTTGGTCTCACTATGGAAGTGTTAAATTTTCAAATTGCATTTTCTTTATTTTGAATGTATTTTTGCAACTTGGATTTTGACTGTTTTTTCCCTAATAGCTTTCCTGCTCTGTAATTCTACTTGGCAGTGAAATGTGAACACTATCCATAGATATGTCATTATCTTTTAAACATATTCTGAGTTGATTTCTAAATTTTTCCTTTAGTACATTTCTGTAGAAATATTATTTATTTTAATATTTATTTTACATGTATAAAATATTATTTACATTTATTATTTATTTTACATGTTAGAATATTATCTGTTTTACATGTATACGCATGGAGGTATAAGCTGCATAAAACCTGCTTATTCATACTGACCACAGTGTTAGGGTCTCGCTTCATGAACCACGGAGGTATAAGCTGCATAAAACCTGCTTATTCATACTATGACCACAGTGTTAGGGTCTTGCTTCATGAACCAACTTCTGTCTCACTGCAGAGTTGTTCTGAAAAGCAGCACTTCATGCCATCCAGCTATTACTTTCCCTGACAATCTTCCAAGGCAATGACCAACCATCCTAACACAGGACACTCGAAGGCATTTGTTCTTTACCAGCCTTTATGTGTTCACCTCCCAGTGGCTCCCAAACAACCTACAGCATTGGAAGCGCTGCTGCAGCAGTTTCTGCTGTTGCTCTTGGTCTTGCAGTGAACTGGGAATTTTACCTGTGAGGTTTCTACATCAAGATCTGCAGGAAGGTCACCTTCAGACCTCCTGAAGTTTGCTGTGGAAAACAAGAGGAAGGAAAATGCACATCTGAATATTTAATAGCCATGAAGTCAGGGCCCAGGAGATGAGACCTGGAGGTTCAAATTGCAATTGTGTCTGGTTTTGAGGAGCAGCTTAAACCTGCACTTCTGACAGCTGGGTGAAAGCTGCAGTGAACAGACTTTCATGGAGGCTCTGTAGAGCTGTCCCTGCTTCTGTTATTCGTCAGTATAAAATACGAGAGAGTTAATGATCATTTGTGTCTTCACTAATTTCTCTCTCTCACTCCCCTCGAAGCTTTATTCAAAACTGTATTTTTCCATGAAAGATTTTGCTTTCTACTAAACAGATTCAAGTAGGAATACCAGACAATCTAAAAATTTCCCCAAACATGTAATTTCGTCCAGCCATCTTTTAACCTTCGTTAGTACCTGCACTTAGCTTCAGAACACATTTTACTTCTCCATTGTATTGCAGACATTTACCCATCCTCATTTTAAATATAGATTTTACTCACTTGTGTAGACCCACCATTGGTGCTGAATCAAATTACTTGATCTAGCACTTTTATTGTGTATAGAGTTCATCTGGTTTTAACATTTCCCCAAATCTTCGGTTTAAATAAATCTTCCCCAAATATTCATGGTCTTCCTTGAAGGCAGTCTGTTTTCATGTTTCTTAAAATGTAAACCATCCATGCAATGTAAATGTAAACCTCCAGGCAATTCATTTTCTAATTTGTTTTCTCCCACACTGGAAACTCAAGAACATGTACTTCATTTACATCTATTATTACTACATTATAGATATTGTTATTATTATTAACATTATTATTATTATTTACTCTGGGGGTGATATATACCCTCAGGCAGATACATTGTAAATTGAAACCAGATGTCCAATGAGTTGATGACACTTAGATTTCCAAGCAGGACTGAAATCTTTTCCTAACATTCACAACGCTGCAGATGAACTAACAAATTCTGTGTGACAAACCAGGAACAGACCATGGCAATCTGAAATAATGTTGCATATCACCTTGTGATTACACACAAACAAACTATTCACAGATTTAAGCTTGCTTTTCAAACGCAGAGTGAAAATTTAACAAAACAGGCAGGGAATGTAAGAGACTATGGTAAGATTAGAAAATAAAGAAGGTACATTCGGAAGCCATTAACAACCCAATGCTACTAACTAAAGCTAGCTTTAAGATAGTCCCTCCAGGGAGGATACTTCAAAGATACTCAAATAAAAAAAGGCAATTTATTGGCTAAGTGATCTTCTTAGAGGCCCCAAATTTCCTACCCAGTCCATTTGTTTTTCATTCCTCTTAAATTTTAAAGTCACCTTTGCAATTGCTCAAGATCTTTAAGGAATTTTTTTTAGAAATTATACTAATTGGCCTATTTTTACTCCCCTCTCTTTGCCCTTAAAGACTATGAAGCTTGGTGCCTAAAAATAAGTCTGAGTGAGCTGAAGTCTGTGATCTCCAGATGCCTATCAGCAAGAGAGTTCTTTTACACCCCATGCTTTGTGTGAGGTTACCTGCGCTCTCCTGTACCATCAAGTTTAACCATTGCAGGGTACTTGAGAACAGCAACACCAGAATGTAGGGCATAAAGCTGTCCCTCGCTACGGTTATTTCCTACTGAGACCGAGGGTCTGAATTCTTCCATTAGCCCCTTTGATTTGCTTCAAATCTGCTGTGCAATATGAAATGTTGCAACAATTTGAAGAACTGAACAAATACTTCCGCAAGGCTTTCTCTGTGAGACAAGGACTAATAACAGCTATTATTAGTTTTTATATATTCCATTAGAAATAAAAACACTGAAAGTGCAGAATCTAGAAAGATAAACCTATAACAATGAAGAAATAGGTGTTATCCCCACAAGCTATTGTTATATGCCTTTTTCAAAGGTATTTTAATTTTCTACATCAATTTCAAAAATCTTGTGACTGGTATTTTGCCATAAAAGGTATATGACAAATTACACTATGTGAAGGTAAGGGACTGTCTGCATGCCTCTGTGCATGGACATTCAGAGATAGATATCCAAAACAAGCTGCAGTGCATCTGTGCAGTGCTCTGCCAAGCCACTGTGTTCTATTCCTCTGTAAGGGTGTGCAGTATTTACTGACAAGACTGTGTTGTTTTTATGACTTGCCTACACAACCTTGCAATGGAGGACCGCAAAAAGCTCTATCTTCAAGAACTCCAGGTGGCAAGGAGGTGAGAAGGTAGATACATTAAAGAAATTAGGTGCTGAAAATTAAATGTATGAATCTCACTGGATTTGTATGCGTTTAATGGTGACCATAGAGTAGGTTTAGAAGCTGAAAGCTCTCAGCATAAACATAGACTTCTGTTCTTCATGGTACTGGTCACTTGTTCATATTTGTTAGAAAGAGAAAATGGAGAAATGTGATAATTGAACTCTTTAAAATTGTTATTCAACAGTGTAAGTCTGACAAGACATACAAAAAGGCTAAGCTTGAATCATTTGCACTGTTTCAAGCTGAAAATATACACAACTGTCTGAAAGATTTGAATGTAAACCAGAACATTAGGGCACTATTTTGCTTTTGAAATCCTGGATAGAGGCTGGCATTGTCAGGGAATAAAACATTCAACTGCCACCCTTCATCTATATGACACTGTTTTTATTCTCGTCTGCACCTTCTCATGAGCAGGGAGGAAAGGGTTATTAAAATATTCAACCAGTACTTTTATTAGCTCACTATCTAAAGGAGGATTTACACATGAGAAGCTAAGATAGTTATAGCTATAGCAAAGGAAAGCTCATCTCCACGAAGTGTTAAATCTGTTGTGGATTAAGCCCAATTTATTTCCTGGATATCAAAGGTTTTTTCTTACTGTTCCCTGTAATGCTTGTAACCTCCTTTATTTGTACATTCATGAGCTGCTGGAGCCCTCCATGGACACAGATTCCTGCCTGCAATGGGAGTGCTGTAGGGTCAAGCACATCCGCACACAGATGACCACCATTGCTGCCAGGCAGGGCTGCATGGATACCAGAAAGTTGGAAGATTTAGCCCTACTTGATACAATTTAATCTAAATTCTACTGCCTATCTCCTCTTGAAGGTGATGGTGGAGGGGTACAAAGCAGGGTTGGGACCAAGATGGTGTATCCTACCATCAGTCTATGAAGAGGATTTCAAAATGGCATTTCAAATGAAGAAGAAAAAGATCCCCCTTGTCTAGCTTGTGTTGAATACTTTTCCCCTACGCTCTTCCTCATGTTTAATTTTTAGTCATTTGCACTCTGAGAGAGATCAAAGACTTCTGTCAAAATACAGTTTGCACTGAAGCAGGTATTTTGCAAACATAAAGGGAGACATTTTTCTCCCCTGCTTTTTTACAGTTTAAACTAGTCTGAAAATAATTTGTCAGAAGAGTGAATCCTACGGATTTCTGTCTCTTGATTACTTCCATTTTTAATAAAATCGTATTAAAATAGTCTATTTCCAATTTATGTGTCTACAAAATGCACCCTCTTATAGTCCTTGACTTGCAGAGTAATTTAGCAGCAACAAGCAAACATAAGAATGCTAATTCAAAAGCTGTTACAGAAGTAATCGGTGAACAGATTCAAAAGATCTGAGCTATGATTGCACAACAAAATACTATTCTCCTGCTAGAAGACATTTTATGGGGCACATGAATGCTTCATTCAGTTGCCTTTGGTAATTTAGGTGAATGAAATAAGACAATAAGCTCAAAATTTATTAGGAAACTAGCAAATAGACCAAAAAGAACATGTCTAAGAAAGGAGGAATAACTTGAAGGATTCAGGTCCTCAGTTATATTTCTATATTGTTTTATTTGCATGAAGGAAAAATCACTTGTAGGTTGGCAACAAGGAATTGTAGCCTCAGGAGATTGGAGTCTCTCCCCCAATCAAAGAGAAATATCATCTGATGTACTAGCACTTCAAGTTTCTCTGCTTTCTAAATAAGTTAAGATGCTTCCTGTCTTCTGTGGTTTTTTTGGTGCTTTGTTTTTGGTTTGTTTGGTTTATTTTTAATAAGAAAAAGGTGAATTACCAGGTAAATTTCAAGCCCAGATCAACCTTGGCTTTCCAAGCTAAAAGGAGGATGCATTTCTGTCAAGATAACCATCTATAACACTGATGAAATATTTCAGAGATGCTGCACGGCCATTTACCAAAACCAAACAATCAAAAGGCCAAAGAGGCGCTGAAAGATTTTTCTGTCTTGATTTTTTTTCTTTTTGCAGCTAAGTTCACCCTCAAGACTGTTTCCTCTCAGCTTCTGCAGGACTCTGCCTCTAACCTCCACCACTGGAGAGGTCCACAAGTCAGAGCACGATTTTTTTCTCCCTTTCATATCCCTGAGCTTAACAACACATCACACTGACAGCAAGCAGGATGCCCCTGTGGCTATCACCGACAGTTGCTTGATATTGTCCCAGCATGGTCATTGGCAGCAGTGGTGCATACACGGTCCTGGCAGGCAGCAAGCTGGGATTCTCCAGCAGCCCTCCTCTATCAGAAAGCACCATACTCTCCACTCTTTGTTGCTGCAGTTCCTTCTCAAAAGCTCACATTTATCCCTTGCAAGCACATTTGCCACTTCAAATCTGTTTCCCCATGAGACGTTTTGTTTTATAATAACAACCTGTTCACATTTCTTGGACTGCCACATATTGTTCGTGCTTTTTTTACACAGCTTGGGGAAAAAAAACCCTCCATCTTTCCCTTTCAGATTTTTGTTTCTCTATCTGGAGCTTTCTGCAAAAATTCCCCATGAGAACTTTGCTTTTATTGCTGCTGTATATTTTTATCTTGCCATTTTATACCAAGCAAAATGCAGTCCCCCCAAACCCCAGTGCCACCTGTTCTCACCTCTGGCCAGTGCCTTCTTCCATTTTTAATTACCATTTCACTTACCTGTTATGACTTTACGCAGAATCACTGACACTAGAAAACATGCTTCACATTGCTCTCCTGTCATTGAGATGCTGGCTAGACTAGTTGTTGTCTTGGCCATGGGGACAGGATTCCACCCAGAGACCCTAAGCAATTATCTTTCTCATTCCCCTTTGAGGTTAGAGCATAGTATTGGTAATTAAATTCATACTTCTGTTTGTTGTGGGTTTTTTTCTATATGTTCCCATTTCCCATAAACCTTAGGCAAAGGATTTTCTACCGGGAGGAGGAAACAGGATCTGAGGCTGGTTTTGTTTAGCTCTGGAATTCAATCTGGATTTAACAGTTGCATGGTGAATCATTACATAATTTTATTTTTTGCACAAAAAAAACCCAACCCAACCACCTCTCCCCCAAACCCCCAAAAGAAAAAAAAAAGCCCCAGATGTTTTGCTGAGCAGTTGAGAATTTATTAGGTCACATTCACATTTTGCTACACAAGGACCTGCTTGAAATGTATTATTTTTAGGAAAAGTATTCCAAGGGCAGAAAATGAACTCCCAGCTAACACTAACAAGAAGTGGGCAGGGGGAAGGGAAATCCCATGAGATGGGTCCCCTTGGCTGGAATGATTAACTTTGCTTTCTAGTCAGCCAGCCAGACGCTCTTTTCTCTTTTGAGTTTCTGGGCCTTCTTTGCTACCACATGCTACAAAAACCCCAGCAAACAAATCTCCCAGTATTTTCAGGTCATTTGCCAGGCTCCAGTGTGGCTAGTTGTCAACACCTATCTGAGTTTTTGGCTGCCCAGGCCTGAGTCTTTCTGCCAGAGCACTTTTTTCTATGCAGCTGTGCCATATACCTCCACCACTTCCCGATTTGTTTGTCTCCAGCGTGGTTCATTATTTCTCAATTTCATTTCACTGCAGAGGTCTGATCCAAGGCCCATTGAAATGTTTCTATTGACTTCAGTGGGTTTTGAATCAGACCCAATGTCTTTGTCTCTTCCAGGTGTCCTTAGCTGCCTCTAGGTTAGTCTGTCTTCTCTTTCTACAAGGTGTCTTTTCCCTCCCCTTCACTGATGCAATATGCCAGGAAACATCCTCTCCTCTTCATGGTGTACCCAAGCTGGTGAAGGCGATCTGAGGGCCAGCAAGGGAGAGGAGCTGGACAAAAGCATAGGCATAGCTGTGCATGAAGCTTGGCTGAAAGTAAAGCCACCCTTCAAAAGGCTTGATATTTTAAATTTACTTTTAAGATTACTATCATAATTGGCAATATTTATTGGTTTGGCCATGGTTTAATGTAAATGGAAAAATTATCAGCTGCATAGAAGATGCTGGGGTTAAAGAAGTCCAGACAAGCTGAAGTATGGCGGTGTATTAGGCTTGTGATGAAGGAAGGCAGTTTCTCAAGTATGCTGTGAAAGTGGATAGCCTTGGAAAATGTATACCTCCAGGGAAACTAATAGAACTTTGGAGATCTAAAGCAGACAAGTATTTTCTTTGAAAATACAAACAAACAAGCAAACAAATAAACAAAAGTGATTCAGACCTCTGAAAAAAGAAAACCCAATTGCAATCATGGGTGCAGTTAAAATTTCAGCTCATAATGTGTTTTTTTGTTTGTTTTTTTTTTTTTTTTTTTCCTGAGTTACACAAAGGATTGTTGCATCTCTTTTAGCAAAGTAAAATTCCAGATGCAGGAGCTACTCCATAAAACATAGTTAAGAATTTTCACTGCCTTTATCCTACCATAGATGTTTTTCCCCCACGTGGAAGGCTTATCCACTTTTCAAGTATCTTACTGCCATAGCTGTTTGTTTGAATTTAACAAGATTGTCTTCTAATGGCAACCTAATGCCTTTGTGTTTAACTCCAGCATAATAATTTTCCCTACCTGCTGTGAGTACAGCCTTGTACATTATTCAGGTCCAAGCCCATCTCATTGTTCTCCCACCCCTCTGCAGAGAGGGATGATCTGCATTGCTGAGAGCTGAGACAAGCACAAGCGCTGGATATACTTGTACAATGTATAGCAATGCAGAGTAGACCATATAAAAGAGCAAACTTCATCCCTTTTATAATGCTTTTTCTCTGGTCTAAAAGGTGGAGCTAGTATTTTCACATCACAGAGGCATTGATAATTTGAAGTGCTAGTTTAATCACCCTTGCAAATACTGGGATTGTCTGAGATCCAGTAAACACCCTCTGAGTTTGTGACTGTTCCAAACCCCATTGAAATCAGCAGGAGCCATTCTGAACTACTGAATTGCAGACTTTCCCCGGGGTTGTGTACAACGCCACAGACTTAATTACCATGTTCCTGGCTGGGATAAATATGCAAATGGACTTTTCAGCTGGAGGGCCTTAAAATACAGGTTGGACACATGGCAACTAATGACTTGATTTGGGCTATATGCAAACATTTGCCAGCTAAAGGCCTGCACCTATTCCCATGGAGGTAAAAGGCACAATTATTACCAGCTTCAGGGAGATCAGGACTTGAATGCCTTCTTTAAAGAGTGGCCAGTGTTCCCAAGAAGCTCAAACCTGTCAGTAGCCTTTCCTCAGCCTTTGCTTCTCCTTCTGTCCCTATCCACTATGATAAGAAAACATCCACTATACAGATATTAGCATAAATTCTGGAGATTTATGTACTTGCAGGTTTCACAGCTGCAGGGCAGGCATCTTATTGCAAATGCAGTTCCTGCTATATTCAACACAGCGGTTGTTTTCACAAAGAAATGGGAATCTTTCCCCAGAAGGAGGAAATCACAGTCTAAAATTTAAAGACATTTTCCTCAGCATCTCCTGCATGATACCACTACACACACTGTTATGGTGCTGAGCACAGATTCAGGTTCTTCCTCAAAACATTAAAGCTTACTTGTAAGGCTGATGGTGGAGAGTGAGAGAAGATTCATCCCCACAAAACTCGACTTGCTGACTCAGCTCTGTGGGGCTCCAAGGCCAGCTGTAAGCAGACTTGTTAAATCAGCTTCTGTTACTGGACAAAAACATCTGCTGGAAACCTGATGTCCCTAATAATTCACGATTCCCATACTATATTTGTTGACATAACCTATTTGTGACTGTTTTTTTGTCTGTTTGCAAGGCAAATTTTTTTTTTTTAATTAATAACGCATCTTTTCAGTCGTTCTCTTTTGTGAAGAATTGTGTCTGGAGACACAAGCTGTGGCTGGTGTGCTGCTTAAGCAGCTTAATGCAGTATTTTCCGTCAGTGGAAGAAAGCCTGAAGTGTGTGCAAGGAGTGGTTTCACACTAACTTCTCTCTCAGAGGCACTGCAGCCATGCACAGAGATATGGTGAAACAGCACAAGGAATTAGGATGAAAGGCCAAGTCTTTGCTGGTGCCATGGAGGCTTTGCGGTGAGGAGTTGCAGGAGTGGGACAGCCAGAGGAGTGGCAGTGAGAGGTGGGTGGCAAGGTTTTTTGGGAACCAAATTTAGCTGGCAGAAGGTTCCATCCTTTCCCAATCACTGGTGGGAGGGTGTCTGCTAGCTCATTGCTAAGAGGCCTTCAGTGTCCTGCATTGAGACACAGGGCAGGATACTTTAATATCTCACAGGATTACTAGGTTATTCTAAACTGTTTAAGATACAGCACTGTGGTTTAAAATGCCCAATTTTGTGCTGACATTTCATGCCTTTATTTTTGTGTGTCTGCAATCAAACGTGAAGCTTTCCAATGTCAGAAAAATAGCCTGTACATGGATAATTGAATATGAGAGCAAATGATGCAACTTTTTAGCATATAGTGAAATATTGCAAGTCCCTGTGACTAGAAGGTTAAAAAGGACAGGAGTTTGATGTCATTGCTCCATTCATGCCTGCAAGTCAGCAATTAAGTGATAATAATAAAATACTGTTATTTGTAAGTCGATTTTGAATTACTCCAATTTGTGTTAGCAAAGACATCTAAAATAGAGGTTTGAAAACATGACAGCAACAATATTAGAGCAACAATGAAGTGCACATTCCAAAGAAATGACAAAACCTTGCTGCAGTATTCGACACCACAAAAATACCCTAGGAGAGGAGAAAGGTTCAGCAGGCAGAGAAATAAGCAATAAGAAAGAGTAAAGAAAAGCAACCAATTACTTCTATCAATTAAATTTTTTTTGTCCTTCCTCTTTGTATATTTACTCCAAACCATCACACAACACTAATCAGACTGAGGGGTATCAATAAGCAGAGGTGGATGACAAGCAAGTGAAAAATAATTTATGAGACACATACAGAGATAAAAGGGAATTAACAGCCTCAGTGTAAAGTAATAATGTGCATGTGTATGTGCCAATGTGTGTTAGTATAAATGCATGTGTAAGTATACAGATGAACGCGTATTTGGGCAGTGGTGGAGAACAGTAAGAAAGAAATCCAGGTTGCCTGTTTAATATTGTGTTTGTAAAAGAAATCAAATGCAATTATAACAGTAACCCAGTACTTGGATTACTAATTCAGCATCTAAAAAATATACTATCCATAAAATATTTTTTTCCTTGTTAATACTGTTGTGAATATTAGGTACATAAGGAAGGAGAGAGTTTTTGATGGTTGTAGGAGAATCACATCATTTATATCCAGTCAGCCAGAAGACCAGAAAAGGAAAGCTCAAGGTAACTAGGGCTGGTGAAAGTTTGCTTTATTTTTGTGGAGTTGTTGAGAACCGTACATGGTGCCTGCCATGCATTAACCTGTTTGGATGAAGATTCACAGCAGGTTGCTTCAGTCGAATGGTGTCCTCTGCAAATCATCTGGACAGCTGGGACCATGAAATTTACCCAGATCCAAAAAAAGTTGACCCTCACCGAACCTCAGTGCCCTCTAAGGCCATATGTGCCGACCACTTCACATTTTGTACTTGTTTTGCCACTGTGGAATGACAAAAATGCTCTTGTCAAGTGGACATGAGATTTTCAGGTCCTTCAATATAGAAAACATGTCAGCAAAACTTGTCAGATGTTTTTTGACTACAGCATTATAGACACATTTTCTGTTTGCATTTAGTGTCATCTTCTACTCTTTGAAATAAACAAGCAAATAAGTAAATAAAATGCAAGACGCTATTTGACTCAATTTTGCATTTCTGAACCAAGTATAATCCCATCAGTTTGGTTCCATCATTTCTAGTAAACTATTCACTAATCTAAGACAGGTGCCCCTGGGTGTTAACATTTAGTCTTCTAGTAGAAAAGTGGGTGCAAACTTAAACCACATGTTCTACTTAAAAAGGAGTGAGGTGTGATTAGGCAAGGGCTTTAAAACATGGGCTCAGACACACACACATCCACATGCATGCACAGTTTGCGAGGAAAAGAAGCTGACGCTTACAGGCTGTACTGTGCAGTTATGGTTGACACTTAACTCTTTGCCAGGTGGACCACTCTGTAGAAATCTGAGGGGCAAAAGGTTATGTAGAGCTTATTGCTGTAGACAGCTTTCAAAACAAAAGTGATAATATGGACACTCCTAAGATGATGTGTTTCATTAATATTTGCTCAATGCTAGAGTGTGTGACAAGCTTTGCTCAAAGGAAACAGTTGATCTTATTAGAGTAATATCTGTTGGAAAGGTAGATAAACTACGGATGCATTACCATGCCTATTTAAAAATACATCTACATCTATTTTCATTTTTTTGAGCAATCATCAGTCAGTTGAATTTCACTTGTGATTGATAGGAGGAAAATGTCTAGAAGAAGTCCACCAAGTCTTTAACAATTGCTTTTAATGTAATTTCAGATTGAAAGGAACATTTATGAATGCCTAACATCTGGAAAGAAAGCTGAAGAAATGCAGTAACCCAGGAACTGCTCTCACTGTATGCTCCCTTACTTTTGTGCAAAATTATTGTCAAAAGCTTCTAGGTTTGAATTCTGCCTTTTTTTCTTAAAGGTGTTATTGCCTGTGTGGTTTCCAAAGCAGTGGAGACACATGGCCAATGTGTTGCAGTGCAACAACATCCAGGAAACTGCATCTGTAATGCAAAGAGGACAGACTACTCTTCTTTCGTTTAATTTAATTATTGAACACTGTACTACGATTTTTGAGAAGCAAAGCGCATGAAATATAATCAATTATTCCTGTAAGAATGCGTTTGAGGCTTAAGTTGTAAATGTTTAAAGAGAAGGTAAGAAAGCAAGTTTTTTTCAAAAATTGAAAACAGTTATTGCAGTACTGTGAGTAGCTTTAAAGTCTGAACCGTCATAGATCTAAATGTCTTCGAATGTTAGCAAAAGAGCAACAGAGAATTAATGATGTAGTATTTCAACAGAGATGTTCACATCATCCATTATTTGAGGATCACAGCATTCCAGTGAAATGAACAGCTTACCCCCATTTTGCAGACAATGAGACAGGGAATTTCCGTAACTCACCTACAGCCATTCAGCTTCATAGTGACACTGCCATGGGTAGAGCTGCTTAATAACTACTTTCATATCTACCTATACAAATTCTAGGCACACAAGAAACTATTATGGCATATCGGAGACCTTCAAGTGCTGAATTATTTACATCTGTGCTTGAAGCCTTGTTTCAGAATGAAGCTATTAAAATGTAAACGTTCTCTTACTTGACAAAATTGTATACTAAATCTATGTTCTGTAAATGTAAAGAGAAACTTCACTTATTTGTGAACTCAAGTGCATGTTCTTATACTATCTTATTATAAAATAAGAGAGATTTTAATCTGAGAAAAGAGATGAAGACGTTTTTTATCAGTAGTGAATAGGAATATCCTTTATGAATAACTAAGTTATTGGAAATGGAAAATCTCAGTGACAAATATACAAGATGTAGCATGCCAGTAATATGCTTCTGGAAAGCTTTATAGATTACATAGGAAGTAACACAGAATTGTTAAATCAAAGTTATGAAATGAAAATTGACTAAACCTGATTTTTCAAAATTTATTTTCACTGGAAATTGAAAATATATTTCCTTTTATTCAAAATCTGAGAAACACCTACCAAAAAGTTGAGCCATTTCATTAAATTCAAATTTAGGCATCATTACTTACTCATCCTCACTAAGCACACTGGAGACCTTGGAGCACAGGTGCAACTCTACTTGCCAAAAGCAATATTTCTCCCTCCCTAAATGAAGAGACTGCAGTGCACTGCAGTTCAGACTACCGCCACTTCCCTCCACTGCACTAAAATAGAGCTGTGGTAGGCCACAGGTCTGTAATAGAAATTCGTTCTGAGAGTGTAAATGAAGCCTAAACAAGACCTATGAAATATGAATCTATTGCAGATGGGGTTCTTTTCCAAGTTCAGATATGGATTTTTACCCCTTGCCTCCTCCTATCATATGTTGCTTGTTTTAGTGGTTGGCAGGAGGGAGGGGGAAAGGAACTAACAACATGTGTGCCTATCATCACCCTGACCACTGTGCTTATACATCTAACTCATTCCCCTTTGCTTTGTCTGCCTTTTGTCTTTGCTCTGCTAGATTCTTTGAACACTTATGCATGTATTAAGCTCTGTCTGTGTTAACTTCAGCTGGGCTACTCAGGAGGGTAAAGCTGCAAACACAGAGCCCTTTCATTGTTTCCTTGAGGGAGATTTGCCCTGCAATTATGTTGGAGCAAAAAGATCAGAGGCAGGAGCAATACTCTGTCACCTACAAAACCCTTTACAAACTAACAGCTCTTCCTCCTAGCACATCAGTACAAGAGATACCTCTCTTAAGATACAGCTTATTTGGAGACAGGGTAGAAGAGAAGAAGAAATGAGAAAGAGCAGAAATGGAAGATACATTCTTCCTCTTGCAGCTTTCAGGCTTGTTATTGCCAAAAAAATGGAGTAGGGGAAGAGCTAAAGTGCTAAAGCTAGCTCTAAGGCTTTCTGCAAGAATAAAGCATCTTATCAGTCAGAATCGTGTGACATGTAACACAAAGGATTCATGAGACAACACAAGAAGTATTAAAATGAAAGTAGTATCTATTTCACTGAGACCAAATTGATATAGTCCTCTCTTACATTCTAATTTAAAACAACAATCTGCTTTCATAGCCTGTACTAAGGTGCCCTTATTAAATACACTAAGGATCAGCTAACAAGCAAGTCCTGTATAAGTAACTGTAAATGTGCAATTAGCATGTTATGGGGATGCTTCCACTAGGGCTGAAGAAGCCTTTCCTTAACAGACACTAATTGTTGTCTGGATTACAAAAAACTTTCCAATTTATGTTATTTATTTGAAAAATTGGGGTTTCACTTAAGTATTTAGTCAAAAAAGTGAAAAGAAATGTGAGAAGAAATGACTGCTTAGGAAAACACTGAGCTACAAGATTCATTTTTTTTTTTATTTTTTATCAAAAAACTGCAAACTACTGGTTCTGATGACCATTAACAAAACCATGGTTCCCTGCCTTGATTTTCCTTTCCTCTAATGGTCCACCATTGGATCTACTGCCAAATATTATCAAGGTGCACACCAGCACCTTCCAGGTAAGGAACTGGGAGATCTTTCCTCATGTGTCCATTAGCAAAGGTGTAACTGGCCAAATGTCTGGTTCATGACAGAGAACATTAGAATGTTTGTGCTGTATGGGGCTGATTTGTGGTACTTAAGTGACACACAGTAAAATCTGATGCAGGCTGTATGCACAGGAAGAAAAGGCCTAGAACACTCATAGAGAATATGTCAAAGAATGCAGTGACACTGAAAGGGTCTTCTATGAAATCAGAAAGAATTAATAGAACTTAAGCTGTAAGTGCAGACCTATAGCTAAGATGTCAGCATGGTTATTGGATGGAGAGAGGGAGGATGACAAGATGTGGAGTTTGAATTACTCCACAGGGCAATAGTGGAGGATCTACCTCCACTGGAAATAATGAGGCAATTGTGCATGTCTACCTGTATGAGCTCCAAGAGTTTTGTCACTAAACTCCTCAGGAGCTGAATTAAGTGCAGGGTGAACACAAAGGACATGGGGAAGCTAGAAGGAAAGTGGAGGACTTGTCATCCCAGCTGTTCTTGCAATTAGACAACAAATGCTTCATTGCCTGGGAGACTGAAACTCAAGTGTAACACACAGCTACCCTATCTGTGTATAAGCTTAGACAGAGAAACAAAACTGGTAGAAAGCTTAAACCAGCTAGGGCTAACATTTATTCGTACAAGTTAGCAAACTTCTGGCAGACATGAAGAAGAAATATGCATTTAAAAGGAAATATAAAAAAAAGAATGATGAAGGCTGTCAGTATGCTTTCGAGGAACCATCCTTAATGTGTTCGGGCTGAACTAGTCCAGCATTTTGACTTCCACAAGCAGCTCAGCTGTGGAAGCCCACAGCCAAAACCACAGGGTTCTGATGATGTAGCCATTACATAAAGACCTGCCTCCTTTAGCACTATAAATGCAAATGATTGTGAAAGGATACTCAGCGAGGCTCAGTAATAATTCAAATCACAAATCCTTTTGCCATGCAACTCATATAATATGATATTTTTTATGGAAGCTCTTCTCCCCCTCCAGAAGGCATTAAATTGTTATTCATATTTCAGATTAAAAAATTCAAAAAGAGTATTAAAAGACAGACAGTGATAGCAAGATAGATTCAAGGCGTGTGTATGTGCCTCATGCCTGCTGTAACAAGTGCTTGTGCTCTAGAAATATAAAGGAAGGCAACTGAAGATCATGTAAATGGATGCAAACATGGAATTAAAAAGATTAATCTCAAAAAATAAAATAGCATTTTAAGGGAGGGGTGTGTAATATGAACAAATACAGCTGAAGGCAAGAATTAGCACCATATGCATAATAACATAAATCAAGATAAATAAGGTTGGTAGAATTATACACGATGCTTATTTGCTCTGAAGAACAGTCAAGTAGATAAACAAGGATGTTTCAGGCTCAGCACAAATTGCTGTCCTGAATGCCAGTGTTGGTAGACTGCTAGTGCTTTTTAAAAGCATCACTAAAGAAAATAATCATGGTACAAGAATCAATGCTACTGAAACTTCAGCTACGGAACTCCACTGATAGCTATCAGCATATGTAAGGGGAGACGTATTACTCTTAACCAGCTCGTTCTTTTTAAGTCTCAGTTCATTTGCTACTGAAAATATGAAAGCAGTACACTGGAGAGAAAAGCTCTGTTAATATGTGTATCCCAGATCTCCAACAAGAAGATTTCTTTTAAGAGCTTATTCATATGGTTGGAAAGGTGGTGGAATTTTATTTTGAATCCTTCACTAATATAAAATGATATATTTTGGTTGGTTTTTTTTGTTTGTTTGTGTTTTTTTTTTTTTTTTTTTTTTTTCTTCAATGTACTGGTTAATTTATTACTCAGAAAAAATTGTATTTTTATTCTTGGTCCTGAATTTGGCCTAATGAATTCAGAAGCATTAGAAAAACCCAAAGTGAGATCTGTCATTAGTATTAAAATACAGAGTCCAGCAAATTCAGAGAGCAGCTGACATACTCAGAAGTGATGCTCTGCCACTGAAGAAGAATTGAGCTTCTCAGATAAAGTGTGCCAGGACTCTGAGACACCATTGCAAGCACTGTGGTACAATAGGAGGAGATCATCAGAGAGAAACAGTTGGTTGCCAGTCCACACCAGGTGTCTGAGAAATTTTGCTTTGTACCACTTCCATGAACTGGATGTCCATTGGCGCTGGGCTGTAACGAAGCAAGCAACTAGTGGTTCAAGTGTGCTTGGTTTCCTGGATCACATCCTTCAGCTTAGCTCCCATCAACAGAAATCCAGTTTGTGTCCTTGGAACTGTTCCATCCTATGACCTGAAACAGAGTAGATGAGGGCAACCAAATTTGCTTCCAAGTGCTCTCCGGACCAGAACTAAGAAGCCAGTGTAGACATACTTGGAGGTAAGTCCAGATACACACTGTTCAAGTCAGTGAGCTTTAGGGGAACTGGGTAAAGTTCAAACAGCCACAGTTCTGGGAAATAAGAAGTGAGGATCACTCCTGTGAGCACACAGAACAGCAAAACAGAAAACAAACTTTATAAGCCTTTTTTTGAAGTTTCAGATTAATTTTTTTTTTTTTCTCTTGGAAGTTATGGATAATGGAGAATTGGAAAGCTAAGACCATCTAGGTAGGAGTCATGATAATGCTTCTTCCATGTGGCTAATGAGAAATGACATATGAAAAGATGTGAAAAGCATAAGAGTTAAGGGCAAAACACAACCACTCTTGACATTGATAAATTTGAACTAGTTTGGCTCTGGTTAGGTCTTCTCCAGCTGTCACAGAACAGCTGCTATTAAGTATGACTGTGTTTTCTGATTTTTTTATAAGTGCAATACCATTAGTTCAGAAGTTCTTTTATTATTATTGAAATGTTCTGGTTTCACACACATTAACTGAATCACTGAGACTTTTTAAGGCTACAGCTGACTCTTCAGAAGGAAGTGCCTACAACAGTAGTAAACACTTTCTTGCAACCTTGCGTCCTTGATAAGAATCAAGATATTGTTCCTGTGAAGCTGATCCATGAAATTTAGCTTTTACCACCTCTAGCATTTTTCAGTGGTCAACTGCTTCACGTAATAGCTCAAGACCCTCCTTGCAGTGCGCTGCGTTGGGGTCAGAGGAGGCTGCAGTTAGTACAGAGGAGCTCCCTCTGTGTCTTGCTTCTCCCACAATTGTCAGAAATAAAGAGAAAAAAAAGGAAAGAAAAGACACAGGAGTGCAGAGATAAGAGCCAGAGCTCAGCTTTTCTTTGATCTCCTTCTCTGTTGCAGGCAGAGGAGATCAAAGAAAAGAAGCATAACAGAAAGCACATGAGACACGCATGCCTGTAAGAGGTTGTCACTTGGAGTGTCTTGGTTCCTCATTTTGGGAATATGGCTGCCTGATGAAGACAGCATCTCCTTGGGCAAGAGCTACAGCAGCCTGGCTGGACAGCCGGGGACTTTTTTTGTCTCAGAGTACACAGAATTGTAGCAGCTTTTCCTCTGGCCAACCTTTCAGCTGCACCACTGACGTGCACCAACAGTGAACATGACTGCAAGACTGCAGTGGAATTAGTCTCAGTTTACACCAGCATAATTCAGTTCAGGCCCACGCTTAGAAGGCCTTGCTGGAATACAAATATCCTCCAATTATACTAGAAAAGGAACTTGTAGCAACAAATCTCCACTGTTGATGCTATAACTTTTCTCAAGCTTTTCAACCAAAGTAGGGTGGAAATGGCAATGGTATTTTTGCTGGTTTAGCTGCAAAGACATTGAAAGGTTTTGCTTATGCCAGTCACAGATCACACCTCTTTCTACCCTTGAATGACACAATTATGCCAGAAAAGTCTGCTGTGCAGGCTTAAAAGGGAAAATGTGGTTCCATTTTATCACATTGGAGTTTTCTCATTAAACTTATTTGGACTGGGATTAGGCTATTAGAGAAAATTTAACCCCAAATGATTGGAACAGAGAGGAAACCAAATTAAAATATTCTCATATGTTACAAAGGAAACAGCCCCCAAAGAAATTATAGAAAATATAAAAATGTATAGATTTATAGGGGAGAAAGAGGTAAAATTGTAGAATAATTCAATAACTTATCCTAGCCAAACTAACACAAACTGAAAAAAACCTCCAAACAACTGAAAAAGACTTCTTCTAAAATAAAATATTTGAAATACTTCCTGAACTAAGATAATGCTTCTTTTGTTGCTTGGACCTGCGATATTAATATTTAATAATTCATAAGTTGAAGTCAATAGGCTTGTTTTAAGATAGTGCAACTTAGATTTAACAAGATTTTGTTGCTACATATGATTAAGATTCAAAGTGAAAATGACACCACTGTACCTGAATTAAATGTATATGTGGGTTTAATTTGAATATATAAGTAATCAGTATGGGCTTTCTTTGCATTCTTGGCTCTCAAGTATTTGTATGACCTCAGAACCTTTGATTATTGAATATTTTTTTCTCTTTTTGTCTCTTTTAAACTAATTTTTTCCTCAAACTTTGATTTATCTTGAATTTCATAGATGTTTATAGGTGCTGAGTGCTCTTTAGCTCTGGTGGCACATTGTTGGCAGAATGGGGATAAATAAAATTAAGACAGCTCTGCAGACACAGATGACTGGCAGTTGGGGTGGCTGAGAGGTCTGGGAGCAGCTAGAAGGCCCCAGGGGATGGTTCCATCAGGTATTAGTACCTTGTCCGTCTATGTCCTCACACTATGGTAATCCACACTCAGCTTCACACTTTCTTCTGGCCTTACGAAACTTGGGATTTGGACTATTTCTAATTCAACAAACTTTATTTTTCACCAATGAGTGGAATTATTCGTCACATCCTCCCATCAATTCCTGAATTATTTTTGTTAGCACTCTTCAGTTACTCAGCCTGTACCGGACCAGCCAGGGCTGGTAAAGAATAATAGATTTATCCTGAGAGGTAGGAAAGGAAGAACCTCCCTGTGCATTCAGCATTCTTACTCTCCTGTAACAGAACAGTTTATTCCTACCTTTTATCTTTATCCTATCCCTTGCCTTTACTCCTATTCTGTTATCATCATGTTAGGGGACTGCAAAGACAAAATTTCTCCTATCAATACATAGATAGGCAACAGGTTTAGTTACGTCTATCCAGAAAATGTAACGCAAAATGAAATGGCTTATGTGCAGCTTGCAGAACTGCTGAGCATTGGAAGTTTGGGCTTCATGTCAATGGAGGCAACTGGAGTGGAACAACAGAAAATGGTCAGTAGCAGGATCAGGCACAGGATTCACCTCTCCTGGGTCCTACTGTCAAGGCCAAAACAAAATGTCAGCAAAAGTCAATAATTTAACTTACAGTCCAGCCCTGTATCTATCAATATTCCATTGTTTGGCAAATGGTGGATAGGACAACAGTCTTTTTCTGTGTTGCCAATGCTGGTTTATTACATTTGGCCTTCAGACCTATGGCAAATGTCTGTTGGCTTCCCAGGTACTGTGTGCTCTCTCAGACTTGAGGATGCTCAATATTTTTGACAAATAGTCCCATAACATAATGAATTGGACATGCAGCTAAAGCATCTTCTGGCTGGAGAAGTTAATCCTTGCTACAATAGAAATGAAAAATACTGTTGACTGAGAGAACATATTGGTCAAAAGGAAAAAAAACCAAAACAACCCACCAGAGCTGGCAAGAAATAAATCCACATAGCAGAAATCTTGTGTATTATGGAGCTGTTTAGCCACTTTGTTGACTTTTTAGAGTATAAACTTGCGGCCCTTTTGGCTTTGAAATGTTTTAAGTAGCTTTATATATGACAGTACTATGAGATAATAATTTGTCTGCAGCAAGCTGAAGGGAGGAATGACTGGATCTTCCAGACAGGAAGATATAAGCAGACCTTGAAGAGGTTAGATAAATTCATGTTTCATAGCAGCCTGAAGGGAGTTGTTGAAGAGAGGTTAAATCTGGTTAAGCATTTTTTCCTATAGATCCAGAAACAGAAGTTTAAGCCTCACTCCAGACTCATGTCAAAGGTTTCCCTAATCAACCCAGATGTAAATGGCTATTTAGTACTCCTGATGAGGAAGCCAGAGGCAGGTGGGCAGAGCACTAGGTTTATCATTGCTTTTATGTTACTTTTGACAGAAAGCTGACTTACAAGTCTTATAGGTTTGAGCTGATATTTTGCCCTTAAATTAAAAGAGAAAACTGGCTCTGAAACATCAATGTCATTAGTCAGACCTCAACAGGATCTCTACATTATACACAAGAGCACTTTAGCAACATAAAAGACACAATATTTACATGCTAATTCAGATCTCTCACAGCCAGGGACTGTTTCCCTGGTGCATATTTTGATCAGTTCAGTTTGGCGACCGATGAAATAACATATCTTTTGAAGAATTTATTTCAGGTTGGAAGAAAAAGGATGGTCAACATTCAGACTGGCAAAACTTGTAACAAATCAAATCCACGTTTTGGCTTAACATTTTAAACTATCTAAGAATAGTAGTTTTCTGCCTCCTCCTAACTTTATAAGAGGTTTCTAAGGAGCAAAAGAAATTTAAAGTATATTATAATGCCACCAAACAATTGTAACCAATCTTGTCTTGTATAAATACACTCTTTTTTTTTTGCTTCCCAGGACTGCTTCAGAGTCTTTCCAATATAGAGGTTTTGTCCATGAAGCAGAAAACGCAGACTATTTTGTGGTGGAAAACATGCTAACAGCAAGCAGCTGTAGCAATTTGAGACTATTTTCAAACACAGTCATCTTGCTGCTGTATGTGCAGTTCAACACATTTGACAATTTAAAGTTCCCCACTCAACTGACTATTCAATTTGTTTCCTTCACAGCAGCAGTATGATGTACTGGAAACCACCTATTGTATAGCATCCAAAACAAAGTGATACCAAAGACTCAGGCTGGGAGAAGAAATTAATTCCTTCTCATGCAAAGACCTCCTGAAAGTCATAGGTCATCTAACCGAGCTTACTAATTAATGCCACCACTTGATTTTTTGCTTTGATATTGCATATGCAGTTCAAACTACTGCCAAGTTCAGTAGCTGCACAGTGGCAGATGAACTTGTAAATGTGTGCACCAAATCTGGGAAAAAAATTAGGTAGTTTCATTGATACTTTCCCTGCATCTGCAGTCCTTATGTTGGTGTTAAAACTAGACTCAAGGCTAAAAGATGAGCATAAAAGGAAATAATTATAAATTATCTGCATAAAATCTGCAACAAATTACCTATAAAACTATAACTATCTAAACAGGATGACATTTACTTTATAGGTTCATGACTTCCTTTCTTTAAAGTTAGCTAAGAAGAGAGTAAAGTAATTACAGTTCTCTTCTGATTGATTAAACATGACATATATGCTAATATGAAAGTAACTTCTGTCCTTTGTTACCCAACCTTCTGGTTTAAAGCAATTTTGAAGATAACAGATATAATCTCACCAGTGCTGCCATTTCTATCGTATATGCCAATAATGTAATTCCTCTGCCTTTTTTCTTCAACAGAGAAAGCATATTTTTTCCTTCATGTTTTAAATTTTGGATACAAAAGTCAGATGATATGACAGCTATAAATCCTTTGTTTCTTTGCCGTTATATGTCAGGAAAGATCTGTGCCACCAGCAGAAAAAAATAGTTCTGCCTATTCACAAAGGTTGTCCCACTGATTTGAGGAGATTATTTGACTGAATAAAGTCAATGGAATATAGTGCAGCAGGGAAAAAAGAAACACCTGCTAAATTTAATGTAAAAGTACTACATATTGCATAACAGCGTCCATCAGATTCACCTTTACTTAGGTCTAGCTCCAGTATCAGGAGACTCTCACTGCAAGTGCGCCTTATGTCATTCAACCTTCATGAAGTTTTTCCACTCCATAATTTTTTTCTCTAAAACTAAAGTTTTAGCCATTGTCTAATTCCTTGTCTTGATGCCTTTATGGACTCTTAAGTTGTTTCACTTTAATATCAGCTTAACACTTGGACTTATAGAGCATAAATGTGTACCCTCTTTTCAACCTCTCCTGTATGGATTCAATTCCCAAAATTCTTTGAGGCTCTCCTTTTACAGGGTGGATCCTCAGCTCTCACACTGTCTGTCTGCTGTGCCCCTTCTTTTTATTCTCTAGCTCCATCCTGCCTTTTCTGTAATTGTTGAGACCAAACCAGAGCATGATGTCCTAGCTGCGGTCACACTAATGCTGAACAAAAATGAACTTCAAACTCTCTGAACTTCTAAGAGACATCCCAAAAATACATTCAAGAAATAAATGTGGTAATTTTTTTTCCCCCAACAATGCATCATATTACATTCTTAATTAAACCCAATGGGCCAAATTACTTCCTGGATTAAGTTTTGCAATGCCTGTGGAGTCCAATGAGAGAGAATTTGTACCAGTAGTCATCAACTTTTCCAGTTCCTGCCCCGAAGAAGGCATTTTTTATTGACATTAATATTTTACTTTTTACCTTTTACTGATATTAATATATCCTTGCAGCTTCCTTAACTGCAAGTAGGAGCTTGGGAGAATGCAATCCTGGTATTCAGTTTCACTAATTCTCCAAACAAGCAAACTTCTCTCTGGCAAAGCTTTACTCCTCAAGTTTCCCCCTACCACAAAGACACCTTTCATTCAGGTTAATGCTGAAGCTGAGGCAGATGACTGCTAACACGGAGGTAAAACAGTTTCTCTAATAATACTGGTTTTGGAGATGATGACCCTCAAGGAAAAGTATAGCAAGATTTCAGAGATTATTTTTGGTCTTGGATCACATACAAGATCCAAGGCAAAATGGGCAGTGAGGAGGGCAGAATGTCCTAGGGATGGGGAGGGAGAAAAGGGCTGTGCTCCTCATGCATCATGCACAGCAGCCAACTGAATGTGGGGGATAGTGGGGGCTTTCACAGGGCATCAGCTTGGCGTTGCTACATAATGCAGAAAAGAGAAACTGTAATGTACAACTACTTAGGCACTCCAGCAATTAAATATCTTTGACTTTTTTTGCGATATTTAGAAATTTTAATAGAGACTTGACTCAGAGCCCTACATGAGAGATTTCATTCATGCCATTATGGTGGTAGCAGAGCAGCTTGCAATATTTTCGCCTGAAGGCAAAGACAGGATACACAAGGGCTCTCTTTTTGGTTTCTTCCCTCTGTATTTCTGTTTTTCTTGGTTGGCTCTACTATTGCATAGTTTTGTGCTTGGTGTGTTATACCTGAGAGGTATAACAAAGACACAGCCTAACTTCATTGCTTGGAGAATTGAAAATTACTGAAAAAAGTTTCCAAGGAATAAAAGCCCATTACTCAAAGGAAAGTCTTGCTACTAGAAAAGGAGAAAAGGGGTTGATAACAAAGTTATAGAAACAGAGTCTATGCTACAGTAAAAAGTGTTTCAGTTTCTATATTTTTCCTATTATTTCCTAAGATACAAACACAAATCCTTAAAAATAAGCATTACCCAAACCACACTATTCACAAGGCACAGCCTTAGGTCAATAGAGAGATTTGTCAGCAATGAGGAAAACCTCCATAAATAAGAAAATTTTAAATTTCTTTTTGTAGACTATCTACTTTGTATAACCCTTAAGAACTGTAATACTTATAAAAGGCACCATAGTTAACAGTGCTACAGAAATACAGTGCCAGCTCCTTGACTGTTGTACAGTATTCTATCACCTGTTTTTTCTTGGCACAGTGCTAATTTACACTAGTTAAAGATCCAGACCAGAGCAGTTTTCAGGAAGAGATGACT
>JAOEHX010012593.1:4173-17927 GCA_025448015.1 Bolborhynchus lineola
ACCACTACAGGTCTTTTAGGAGGGGGAAGTGAATGAACAAACTGCGTGGCTGATTTACAGCTTAAACCACGACAACAGGGCTGTGATGAGTAGAGCCATGGTTTCTCCTCCTGGAGACTACCAATCAGCACAACAAATGAGGAGATCTGGAGGTAAGGCTCTGCCCAGGCTTTCCAAGGACCTACAATACAGTCCTTTCCAATCAGGATTTGGGATCCCCTTATCAGCCTTGGTGCAAATACATGTCCCAGCCCAGCCCCAGCAACAATGGAAGACTGCATTCAGTGGGTATGATTTTTGACCCTCAGAAAATATGGGACCTAGATATCAGGTTAAAATAATCTGCTGGTTGTTGTGGGAAGCCACTTTTCCATAAACTTCTTCAGAGCAAACACTTGGAAAATGCAGTGTAAAGACAAGTGCTTGGTTTGGGCAGCCACTCAACTGTACCTGCCCTGTGAGAATGACTGCAACATTCCTATTTTGGCTAATGACTTCACACTTTAGATCACCGTGATATCACAGAATGACATTTTAACAGATTTGAATTCTGTCGAAATCTTTACACTTAATCCACCTTTATACTGAATCCCAGAGAAGCTCCAGTTAATCTTCTTTAAGGCCCTATTCGCTTAATGGAAATGCTTAGCTGCATAATTGCTTTGAGCCTATTGCTATTCCAAAAGGAAAATATAATAATCTAATGGTATTGTCTCTATAAGCGAATGAGAATTTCAGGAGTGGATGTTGGTGCCACCCATGTGATCCGGAGAGGTTAATGCAGTTAAAGTTATTTCACAGTCCATTAAGGAGCTTACGGTGACCCGTCGACCTTTGAGCCAACAACATGGAATCCATTATCATCACAACGGAGGAGCCAGGGCTCCACCGGCTCTGCAATGGGCCCAGGAAATCCCAAGTTAGTACTTAGCCTAAAAAAATGCACTTTTCTTTCTGCTTCTTGGGTATGGCTATTAATACACCCTCCCATAATTTGTAACATTAACATTGCTGCAGGTACAGAAAAGGACATTGAAATGAAGACGTCAAAACTGCTGACTTGGTTCAGAGTATGATAATATTGGCTACATATTGAAAGCGGTGGATATATATTACAGAAGAGATCAAGATGAAGAAAGTCAAGGAACTCAGGGAAACTGATGATACATTAGCAAAGGCTCTGAGATTAATTTAAGCAAATAATAGCTTTACTTCACATTTTATAGTACCACAGGGTTAGATTTTGTTGTGTTTTGGGTTTTTTGTTTATTTCTTAAGATTATTTATATGCTATAGATACTTGGAAGGGAAAAAAAGGCATCAGGAGTTTCCTGCATGCAGCATTGGCACCTTTTAGATATGCAGCTATAGTTAATTTAAATTTCTTTATCTAAAGCATTTATTATTTCTTACTACAATTATTTGATGAAAATCCTACTAACTCTGTAACAGGTGTATCCACATGTATGTTTTATAATGTTAAAATAAATACATATCCTGCAATGTACATAGGAATTTTCAAGAGATAATGGTCACACAAAACCCAGAAGCAAAGAAGTGTCGTGGATTTTACTCTAAAACTGTTGAAAATGCAACCCTCCAGGTTGCTTAACAGAATTAATACGAATAATGAGATGATGTTCTGTGCTTGCAATTATGTCCCTTTTAATACAAATTAAATTGTTAAAATTCTAACATGGAACAGATCCTGTTCCAAAGCTCCATAAACATTAAATAATTTGATACTGTAAACATCAATGCTATATGTATTTGTCTATGTTTAGAGATGAAACAATAAAGACAAATCTTCCTAAAATACATACAAGAAATTAAGGATCACAGCACTGGGAAATTGGGCAGTGTCTTTGGGCAGTGTCTTTGATACTTTAGGACCCCTTTTAACTAATTAAGAAATAAGATTGCCATGAGCACTGCCTCTCGTTGTATCTGTGGAATGGTGGTACTGAGAGAGGAAAAGCCTGACAGCAAAAAAAGCATTCCCATTTCAAGAATGCAAAGTAATAACATTTTTTTCATAGCTGACTGTCTGCTCAAGTAATTGGAAACAGGGTTATGTCCTCCTGATTACTCTCAGGAAAAAATAGTGTCCTGATGATTTGTTTTAATCACAGCACTTAAGGTAAACTTCATGTCTTTACTATGGAAAGCCTTCAGAAGAGAGGCTGAGATCCTCTGCTACAAAACACAAGTAACATTTGAATGTATCCTAATTTTCTGTGTCATGTCTTTAGAGATATTTTGAAAATAACGCATTGAGGTTGGCTTATGTAGAAGTGGCTGTAAGCAACATAACAGGATATTTTGTGAAGTTCCGGAATATGTGTTAGCTAACTGCATAGTTTCTTTTACTGAAAAATGAAATTAGCTAGATATTCTTAAACAATGGAGATAATCTTTCTCTGACTCTTTAACAAACATGAAACAAAGGAGCAAATATGTGGAGTGCTGTGGAACAGTTTGCATCACTGCAAATGTTAAAACACCTCTTTAAAAACATTGGGGTTTAGCATACTGTTGTGGTCACCCTGTCATTAGCTAAATAATTCATTAAGCAGTGATAGTGAGGGGAGAATAAGAATTTGAGTACTAAATTAGGACTAGCCTTAAAACATATTTTATGAGATACATATTATTTTAGAAAACTGGTGAAGTCATCAGGATTTTATGTGAGAGGAATGCCATCCTGGCAATATTTTTCTATTTCAGGTCCTTATTTTTAATGAGGAAGGGGTCATTTTGTTAATTCCTACACTCATTCACTACAACAGTTTACAGCTTAACTGAGCTCCAGTTCTTTCTCTCACACGCGCACACAGAAGCACTCTCAAATACATTTGCAGAGCAGCAATTATTGAGAAAGTAGCCAGGGTAAATGTAGGTGGATGTAATAATATAATACAAGTAATTAATCATGGGTTGTAGGATTCATTATGTCAACAAACTAGATGAAGCCTCCTTGGGAATGTGATATAAAACAATATGTAAGAATGATTTCTTTAAAGTGACAGGAAAAAGATAATAAATCAAAAGTCCATCTGACAAAGTAACATATCCGTAAAACTGCATTATTTGGGACAAGAAAGTGTGGATACCATTACTGCAAAATAGGATACCTTTCATAGAGTTCTTCTGCAAATACTATTAATAAATGGTATATCAAAACAATGGGTATATTTTAACACATCTTGAGATGAAGAAATTCTATAGAGTTTTTTTATATATAATTTTTTCCTATGGACTTGGAAACTTTCTTGGAGATTGTAGGGAAAAGCATAAAGATCATGCGCACTCCTGAAGACTGCATTTTTGAGTAGCAGTGGAAGAAAGAAATAACAGATGCACAGCTAGGAAGTCCTATTGCAACATACAGGCAGCAAGCAGAAGCTGATTTTTCTATGCAGAAACCACATATAGGACTACAGATTTCAAGCAGAAAGTTAGTAATAACTTGTTAGTGAAATACCAAGTGAGTGGTGAAAATCTTTGAACATAAATGGAGCTCCAAAGTGAGTCTCAGCCTTCAGTAGCCAAAAATATACCAGTTCTTGGCTGAAAGACATAAGTGCTATTGTGAAATTG
Organism: Bolborhynchus lineola; assembly: GCA_025448015.1. Classification (NCBI taxonomy): domain Eukaryota; kingdom Metazoa; phylum Chordata; class Aves; order Psittaciformes; family Psittacidae; genus Bolborhynchus; species Bolborhynchus lineola. Next base: position 7,774 of record JAOEHX010012593.1, read on the forward strand.
ATATCCCTCCTTGGCTTATTCCCAGGCAATATGTTGTCTTTCTGGGGGCTGATCAATGTGATTGATGTGATGTGTGAAATCCAGGAGGGAGCTCCCCTTTAATCAAACCCACCGTCCTCCAGTGATAGGCAGCTGTGTACTAGCATGTTCTTCTGCCTCTCTCCCTCTGGTTTCCCTAAGAAATTGATACAGGCAAATACAAAGAAAACAGGAGGGGACAGAAAAATGAACTGCTGCACAGGACATGAGAGGGCAGCAATCGAGCAGTGGATTTATTCCTCAAAAGAAAAGAAGAAAGGCTGTGACTCCACTTGCAGCCCCAAGGCTGACTCAAAATAGGCAGCCTGCTTCTGTGCTGCACTGACTCAAAAGACAGCAAGGAAGGTGTTTTAGCACCACGCCCCAGCACTGGATTACCTCCAGCACCCTTGCCCTTGCTTCCCCTCAGTGTTGGTACTGATCTGAGTGCACTGTACTGCTTCGGGCCAGCATGTAGGGAAAATAAATAGGGCTTAAAATACCTTAAAAGGTATTAAAAGGTTGGATGTTGCTTTGCTCTTGCAGACATGATGTCATTATCTGTGCAAAGAATTTTAAATACTGACCTGTTTTAATTTTACACGTCACTGGCTTATGATCCTATAAGGATGCTGTAAGAGGTTTCTCTTCTGCTTGTACAACAAAAAGCATGCTGCATATGACCGCCTGCTGCTGGCTTTGTACTTTGTGCAGGACACCGTTTTTAGCTAGACAGCAATTAAATTGTTAATACTTCCCTAGCGTGTGAATGAATTTAATTGATCTAGCTTAAAAGATTAATGTTACAGCATGATTTTCTCTATTTTTTTTTTCTTAGAGGCTTATTCTCATAATTGTAAAGATTTCAGAGGTACAAATCTCATTTGGTTAACTTTTTCCACAATTTGCTGTATTATTTGAATACTTGCACATCCTATCTTGATGCCAGTTAATTACATCACAAGCAATCAGCTAAGAAAGTCCATCCAGGCCTCCCACGGAAAATTAATATGTTTTTAATGTTACCCCGAGATATAACAACTCATTCTCTTTCTGAAACAGAGCAGGTAAGAGAGTTTTGCAGCATAAATGTGCTGTTGAATTCAAAGGCACAGTAGCCAGAGTAAATATACTTTGAGGAACATCCATAAGAGGTGGGTAAATAACAATCTAGCAAAGCTTTTTACTGCATTCTGACTGTAAGTATGTGAACAATCTCACACAGTCTATACCACTAATGATAGACCACACAGTGTTTTATAAAAATCAGCTTACAGTGATAAGATAGGGTATTTTTCATTGAATTTGAATATGGTGTTTTGAAACAGAAAGAGCAAAGGCTTTTTTTTGGTCCAGCTATTCTGCTGTCAAGACTTTTATCTGACTGTCAGATTTTATCCTTTTGCCATTGCAGTTATGAGTTGACAGCCTGGAGAATATTCCAGCAGTGTTAAACCCTTATGTGAGTAGTACCACACAGCTTTTGGGGGATGCATGAACATGCTGATAGACCTCCCTGCAAGAAGACCTACCTTTCCTCTTTGCCTTTCTGAATACAAAAAATGTATTCTTATTTGCATCACCCAAGACTATTTTTTGTTAGAGAGCAGACAACAATCTTTGATGTACAAATGCATTGTAAGAGAATTGAAAACTTTATTCTCCTTCCTTTATTTCCATGTTGCTAAAGTAAACCTAATGATTTCAGATTAAGGCAACACTGCTCAACAACTTCACATTGAATGGGAAGGAAAACCACTCAACTCATGCCATAGGGTAAATTTGAATATCAAGAAGGTAGAATTTGCCAGGGTATCACATTTAAAGCTGACATTTGTAAAATAGTACAGTCATAAATGAAACAAATTAACAGATACATGCTTAGAAAATTGAATATAGTAAATATGAAACCAACCTAACTAGCCCTTATCTATTCTAAAAACACTTTCTACATGTAAGCACACAGTAATTTGTATTTATACACTCACAAAACACCTCCTTAAAAAAAAAAAAAATTCAATGGCCTTAGTTACACCAATATTCCTCCAAATCCAAAGTAATAACAGTATTAGAATTAGAACATAATTGTTTGTTTTCTTTGAAATTCAATAGCTTTTTTATTTTGAATTATTTTTTTTTAATTCTTCTTTTCAGTATAAAAACACAGGGCAGTATTCCTGGAGTTCTCCTTCACTACTGTGTGAAATGTCTGACTACCAGAATTCTGGCTGCCAAAGCCTGACTTGTCATCTTCCTTATTAAAAATATCCTTTTCATGGGACAGCCTTAATAAAACATGAATGAGTGTGATACTTCTTTTCTGAATTTTCAGTCCTGCTCTACCTCACCCTGCTGATCCTTGCTTCTGGAGTCTTCATGCCAAGGCATAGTTCCTGTGGTGATAGATCTTGACTATCTCAGAGAAGGATAAGAAGCTGAAGATGCCAAATGAATCCTCAGTCACACCAGAAAGAACCATTTGTAGGATATGATGTGAAAAATACAGGTTCCCATGGAAATTAGCCCAGGCTAGAATACTGCTTGTCTAAATCTCATTTTTTTTACAGTCAGAAGACAGAAAGGAAAATCTGTCTTAATTCTTGTTAAGAGTCAAGCTTTAGAAATGTTCATTTCTACCAAAGGAAACCTGCATATATATTGTCTCTCAGTATTTGGTATACATGAAAACTTATTTTGACATCAGTGCACTACATTCTGTGAAACTCCTTTTAACAGTATGCAACATTAATATGAGGAAAATATACCACAGGTAGGAAACAATTCAAATGAGAGTTAATTCACTAAAGCAAGCTTTCAGTATACTTGTAGTAATGTCCAAAATAAGGCTGCTACACATTCATTAAATATGCCTTCAGAATGAATATCCAGTGTGTGGAGTCACACTGAAAGATTGCAGACTCTGATCTCAGTTGGGCCACTGTGGTGAGTCCTGCAGATAACATCTAATGCACAAAGACCAAACAATGGGTAGACTGCCAAATTCTTATTTGTCCTTCACATGAAGACCATATTGACTGTTTCAAAATCTCTTTGTATGAGCCATTATTTTCAAATTGTTTCCCAACTTATACTGCAATTGAAAATTGGACAGCTCTTCAATTGCTCCTACATTTCAATTGATTACCAATACAGGTTTTCAGAATTAAGAATATTGCTCTATTCTTTTCCACAGCATCATGTTGACTTTGTGTTGTGGTCATTTAAATATGCCTGCACAGTTTGTGCTGGACTCTAGTGTTAAGATAACAGAAGGGAGAATCGATTAGATTTATTATCTCTAAACTGTACAGTAAGTGATAAGACAACCTGTACCATAACATAGTATTCATTTTCAAGGACTTGCACAGTTGTACAGTTTTAGTAGTTTACATACTGGAGTGACATAATGTCATACACAACAATGAAAACAACTCCACTTAAATAGAATCAAAATTATCATAGTAGGGAAAAATAGAGAAGACAGTAAGTGGAAGCCCTCATGATATTAACGAGTAGCTTACATAAGCAAATTGCTATGGCTGATGCCCAAAGCCTAGGTTACAGCTCAGAGGCAAAAGCTGGGCTAGAGCAGCAGTCCAGCCTTTGACCGTCTTTCTTGAGCTTCCCTGGCTTCCTTTTGTCCAGTAGGGGCTGCATCAAGAGAAGCATGACCAGCAGGTAGAGAGAAGTGATCCTGCCCCTCTACGCTGCTCTCGGGAGACCTCACTTGGAATATTGTGTGCAGTTCTGGTGTCCTCAACATAAAAAGGACATGCAACTGTTGGAACAAGTCCAGAGGAGGGCCACGAGGATGATCATGGGACTGGAGCACCTCCCATATGAAGATAGGATGAGAAAGTTGGGAGTGTTCAGCCTGGAGAAGAGAAGGCTGCGTGGAGACCTCAGTGCAGCCTTCCAATATCTGAAGGGGGTCTATAGGGATGCTGGGGAGGGACTCTTCATTAGGGACTGTGGTGATAGGACAAGGAGTAATGTGTTCAGGCTTAAAGAGGGGAAGTTTAAATTGGATATGAGGAAAAAATTCTTTACTGTAAGGGTGGTGAGGCAATGGAATGGGTTGCCCAGCAGTTTCCGGTGGTGTTCAAGGCCAGGTTGGCCAGAGCCTTGGGTGTCATGGTTTAGTGTGAGGTGTCCCTGCCCATGGCAGGGGAGGTTTGAACTAGCTGATCTTAAGGTCCTTTCCAACCCTCACTATCCTATGATCCTATGATTATAATTATTTATTCTTTAACCAGGTCTAAACCTCTCCCTAAACCTCCTTTTCTACCTGTAAAACCACTTATACTGGCTTTAGGAGAAGACTTCTTTGCATAAAAATGACCATAAGATGTTGTAGAAATGCATTTTAATGCTGAAGCATCCTTTAATGAATTGTCTCATACAATTGTTCCAAAGTTAACTGAAGTTAAATTGAGTCATTTTCTCTCATTAGTAAACTTTGGTTTCTAATGTGCATAATTGTATTTATGGCTGAACAGTTGTGACACAAAGAATGTATCACTTCTCAATTAAAAAAAAAGCAGTACTTTTTTTTTCTCTAGTCAACACTGGGGATTCCCCTTTGTTTTTACCATTTCAGATATTCAGCTTGATGGGATAGTATTATGGAAAAGCTCACATATACAAAGTCTCAAGAGTTTGATCTAACCCACAAAATCAATGGAAAGTTTCCTGCTGGTTTCAATGAGAGTAGGATTGGGCCCATAGTCCTTTTAATCTTCACTCATAATTCTTCAGAGCCAAGTGTTCTGCCTTCAATGACTTTGGAAAAAAAAAAAAAAAAGTCCATCCTTCTGAATAAATTATTCAAAATCAACCTTGGAAATACCCTGTATAAAATATAGCTCTGGCTGGTTTTAAAAAGGAGATAAGGAATGTTTCACAGTGAGTCATTTCCATGTCTACAAACTTCTCATAATATGTTCCTCCATTACTTTTTCCACCATGATAAAACCTCATCCATTACTGCTTCAAGGTTTTCATGACTTGTGTGGCATAAGCTGCTCATCCAACAGACTACTGAATCATATATTATTCAACCTGAATTGCCAACTTTGCATCCTTACACCTGAGACATCTAAAGGGCCAGGTAAGTAACCAAATTGTCACACAAAGTTAAGGCTCCCTCTGGGTATAACAGACATACAGTTTCCTGAGTCATAGGTTCCCAGATGTGTGTTCATCATCTGGTCATTCATGACAAGTATTCTCTAAAAAACATGTAAGAAGTATTTTACCACTCAAGTTACGAATAATGCAAACTGGGAAAGTACAGCATCTTTCTGAAGCTGCAGCATTGATTTTGGCATTTTATTTGATTACATTTGGTAAGTCATGAGTCTGAAAAGTTTAACACTTAGACTAGACACCTCTGCAAGAGTCCTAGGCTGCTCCAGAAAATGGTCCCAGAAATTCAGATGGTGCTATATTTCCTCCATAGCTGATAAAATGCTTGAAGAGAGTAACATTGTGCAGCCAAGGATGCCAGCTTTTCTGTGTGCTCAGCAGCCAAAGTCTTGATCAGCTTTACTCTTGAAGGCTCCTGTATTCTCTGCAGTGTTGGCCTTGCCTGGGTAACTACAGAGCTCTTTTTATAGTTACTTCATTATATTCTTACTAATATTCTTATTAATCTCTTATTGTAGTCACATTACAGTCTTTAATTTTCACCGCCTCCGCTTAACTTTTTCTGTGCTCTAACGGGATTTTTAAGTACTTAATATCTCACTAATACAGCTGATCATATGCAATCCCATAGAACACCCCTTAACATCCCTGGAACAATCAGGACAGGCCTACTGCAATATGAAAGGTAGGTCAACCTTTGGGAAAATTCTTTTCTAATATGTTTCCTATTTACATCAGAAGGAAATGTTCTCCATCATTTCCCATATGTGGTTGATCAGGTTCCATGGGCATAGTCCCTCAAGCACCATCTGTTTATATATACATTTACCAGGTTCAAGATTGTCATCACTCTCAACAGATCATAAGCTCAAAGGTGTTACATTCTGATGTTGTTTCTGCAATAAAGTGTAATCTGCTGCAAAGTGCTGCAATGGCAATGTTTCTTTGAAGTGGTTTTGGTTGAAAAGAGGTTAGAAAACATAGAAATTCTTATGTAGGCAAATCAGATAGTGTGTTTCATATCACAATAAAATCTAATATCAATGTAGAGCTTAAAAAATGCAATTTGGGTATAAAAATGCTATATTTCAAAAATCTAGTGTTTGTGCTAAACATAAATTTGGAAAAAAAAACAAAGATGCATATTGTATTTTTAAAAGCAATATTCTAGCCTGAAAAGTTCAGAAATAGATTAATATTGAATATTTTCATTTATAGCTATTGAATTTTAAAATATTTATATAGTATTAGAACACTGCAAACCACCACGCTTTCGGAGCAGAGCACTCACAGGAGTGATTTGCTGTTCTGCTTTGTCCATTCTCAAATGAGGCTATATTTGCAGAAGGCAGAAGAGCTGTGCCACCTGGCAACTCCAATGTCTTCTCCAGTGAGATAGCACCATCACTTCACACAACCCACATGGGACAAAACAGCAAGGCAGGTGTAACAAAGCAGATCTCAAACAAGTGACACTTCTGGTCTGTGCAGAACTGCTGCATAGGCTGGGACATGGAAGCAAACAGCACAAAAAAACCATCATGTAAAACAGGTGCAAGTGAGTGCAAGATTCAAAACATATCCCTCTGGTCCCTAGCAGTAGAGATTGCCTGCGTCACCCACTCTCACTTAGCCTCGAGACTTCAGGGGTGTGTGTACTGCAGGTACAACTGCTGTAAGTGAAAAGATACCTTAAAATATAAAGAGGATCATAAAATTTAAGAATCTTTAGAACCTTAGGATCTAAGCAGATAGTTTTGAAAATCTAATTTTTGGATTTTGGTGCACAATATGGCAATGAAGTGCCATACGAGACCAACATCCTTTATCGATTTAACGCTGTTTGCTATAAGGAGTCATACAGTGACACTCTGCTGAATTCTTGGAGGTTAGTTCTGACAAGAAAGCACAACTAATGATAGAAATATTTAACATCACAAAATAAGTTGAAGAGGAACTCTTCAAACACTGTTGTTTAAGAATACATTTCTCAAAAGGTTTTCAAACCTTTTGTTTGGAAATGATGTACATTGACATTTCACACTGCTGCTTTTACTCCTCCAGATTTAAATAGCCTAAATAGTAAACAGTGCATTTGCAATAGGAAAGTCATTGAATCAAATCAGTCCTCAAGTGAAACAATGTATACTGATTTACACCACAGTTGCTCTGATTAGTCTCGTAAGAGTGACTGCAGCTCTAATAAAAGCCTCACTGGAATAAAAATATACCTATTTATTGTCATCTTTAAAATTTTGTCAAAACAAGAAGTACTTCAAGGTAAGCAGCTTTAATGTACGTATTGATTTCCTTTATTTAAAATATTAATGAACTGCCTAAAACAATGTTTTGGGATTTTTTTTAAATATCAGATTTAAATAACATGCATGATGTTTTCTACATGATCCCAAGTGTTTATATATTAAAAACCAAATTAAAACTGATTAGTTGATAATGACTGCAGATGCTGACCTTTGGAAAGATTTATTAGTCCTGCAAACTGTGAACTGGGCTACCTGCTCATTCTGACCTTGATACAAGAACAGAAACAGCGAATGGTAGATTTAACCCTTGCTGATTCTACAAATAAATCCCTGCTAAAAGAAACATCAAACAGCAGAACTTCTAGGCTGCAAATATGAATGCAAGTTCAATTTTTGTTTAACAAGGCTACCCATCGGAATCAAAGTAATGCCCTTTATCTCCCTGGTTCTTTACTAATGAATATATTTTTAGGCAATATAGAAGATTGGGGGGAACATTTTATTATACAATCTGAACAGTTGCACTTAATTTCCATTCACCAGCAAAGCATGCTGAATGTCATACATACAAAAAGACTACTAGAGCCTTCCTTCTGTCCCATGAGTGGTCTCATTCCTGTCCCTTGCAGGCAGCACAAATATTCCCATTGACTTCAATATGCATGTGTATAGGCCATAGGTATGGAGAAAACTGTAACTTGAAAGCACACATTTATCAAGGCAAAAAGTCAATAGAAATTGTAAATATCTGAGAAAATGATTTAATTGTAATATGAGTTTAAATAATGAGGATAACTGGAACTGCTTTAGCTTACTTTTTATTTATTTATTGTAACTTCTTTTCAGGAGCCTGCTAACGACTTTTTAAGTTCACAATTCATGTCTATTGATTTTATTAAATCTCATTGCAATACTGATAGACCCTGACTTCAGCAGCTACTTTATGCTTTATTAAATGAATTTACTAAATGAATTCCTAAACATCAGTGCTTAGTCCTGTGCTTTTAAGCATAAAGCAGCCAATGTCTGGTAAATGGATTCAGATCAAGATTTGGATATGGGAGTTAATCTTAGAATATGGGGGAAGGAATAGGTAATGTGGTAAAGGATAATGGGATTGTTGGAGTTTTATTTCTTTCCCTTTTTGTCTTTTTAACCACCCCCTGATCTACACTGCAATCTGTTTTATCTGCTGCTTCTGACAGTATCACAGGGAACCTCGCTCGGTGAGATTGATTGGTACCTCCAACTTAGCCATTTCCTTGCAGAATGGTTGCCTTTTTTTTGCCTAATGATGCTACATTTGTCCTGCAGATGATGTAGAGCATGCTGCAGAGGATGAACAGCTCTGCTCTGACCACTCCTTACTTGGCAAGTACTCACGCTTCACACCAACACTCTTCAGCACCATTAATATTATATATAGATACCCTTGTCACAGATTTACATTCGGTGATCCGAAATCAGGACAAGAAGGGTGAAGTGTGCAAGGGGTGTGTGGGTGAGGAGGTAATCTGATTTATTGTGAGGAATGTTGGTGAATAAAAAGGAAGTGATCAAATTTATATTAATGTCTTGACCTATATTCTCAGTCCTGCTTTTTTCACTGCTCAACCCCAAAATGCCTTTCCTCTGGGAAGAGGTTTTTAAAAGTCTTTAAAAACATGATGGTTCACTGTCTCAAGATGCATTTACTTGCAATAAATTCTTTGATATCACAATTTTGTGCATTGGTGACAGCCCCCGAGGAGATTAAATAGTCATGGAGTAGAGGCTGGGTTCTCAGTCTCTAAAATGCTTTGTGTGTGATCTGCACATCCGCAGCTGGATGCACATACATGTTCCGAGCACTGACGCTGTAAAATACAAGAGTGTTGCAGAGTTATCCCCACTTATATACAAACATGTAGATCCTATGTGTAAGACTTTCTTGAAAGTTCATTAGAGAAAGAGCAGATCTTTGGCATGAATCTAACAAAGTAAATGCAATAGCAAGCCATTCAGAAACATGTGCTGGAGGTGGTAAATCAAAGAACTTAAACTTAGAAGAATAGAAAGAAGATTATTTACACTCTAGTGTCTTTTATTTATACCTTCTAATATCTAATTATTTAGCACAGTAAGTTTTCCATCCAATTCCTTTCTTTAATCAGCACATGGGAAAACTTGCTCTCGGTATGAATCAGGGTGTTGTAAAGAAAGAGACTTTTCCTGGAAGCATGCCAGCTTTGTTTTTCAGAGGAGTTAGACCACAGGAGGTGTGAGGAATAAAGCAGGAGGTTTCCTGCAGTTTCTAATGTGGCATTTGCTAAGTTGCCTGCATTCATATACTGATCTTCTCAGTAAATCCTTTGAGGTTTGGAGGTCAGGGTGCTAAAGAGTTAAAAATCACAATTTTTGAATAGCTGTTTTTCTCTTCTGCCTGACTGTAGTGGAGAAAATAAAGCCACCTTAGGAACAACATGATGTGTAGAAAAAGTGCTGTTGTTTTCTACATCTCAATATGGGAGTTTGGCTATGTAAATGATAAATTGTGTAGCTTGAAGAAAATTTCTTTCAAAAATAATAATTATGAATTGAAAAGTGTGAAATTGTCAATTTGTGTTGAATAGAATATTTTATTTCTGACTTTTCTCTTTTTCTCTTATCTCCTTCCCTTCCCTTCCCTTCCCTTCCCTTCCCTTCCCTTCCCTTCCCTTCCCTTCCCTTCCCTTCCCTTCCCTT
>JAOEHX010012596.1:0-15104 GCA_025448015.1 Bolborhynchus lineola
ATGGGTTTGTGAAAGGCAAGTCCTACTTGACTAACCTGATATCCTTCTATGACAATGTGACCCACTTAGTGGATGAGGAAAAGGCTGTGGATGTTGTCTACTTAGACAAAGCTTTTGACACTGTTTCCCACAGCATTCTCCTGCAGAAGCTGGCTGCTCGTGGCACAAACGGTGCTCCCCAGGGCACAGTATTGTGGCCAGCTCTGTCTAATATCTTTATCAACAATCTGGGCAAGGGGATCGAGTGCACCCTGAGTCAGCTTGCAGATGACACCAAGTTAGGCAGGAGTGCTGATCTACTGGAGGGATAGGAAAGCTCTGCAGAGGGATCTGGACAGGCTGGATAGATGAGGTGAGGTCAGTTATATGAGGATCAAGTACAAAGCTCAGTGCCAGGTCCTGCACTTGGGTCACAACCCCATGTGATACTACAGGCCTAGGGAAGAGTGACTGGAAAGCTGCCTGGTGGAAAAGGACCTGGAGGTGTTGGTTGACAACCAGCTGACTATGAGCCAACTTGTGCCCAGGTGGTCAAGAAGGCAAACAGCATCCAGGCTTGTATCAGATGCAGTGTGGCCAACAGGACCAGGGCAGTGATTTTGCCCCATACATGCATTTTTCAGACATCTTTGTTCTCTTTTTATCCAGCTGCTTGCATGAGATATCTTCTTTCTGGAGAAAGGAATTAGAGATAAACCTTAAAACCCATTCCTAAACCAGCCTGGTGAATGCTTCGACCAGCTTCTTGCTGTTCTTAGTTTGTATCTTTGGAAAGGTACAAATGCTTGTGCAGAGCATGAACGGCTTGGAGGAGCTGTCAATGCACTTCCCTTTCTCCAGGGTGCTGTTCAGTCAGCTCTGTAAGTCTGTGGTTGGGCTTTTCCCCTTAATGTGCCCAGATCCTGTTATTTGGTGTCATTCCTGCTTGCACATGTTCTCTGAACTCTTGCTGGCTGTTTGCATAACCAGGAGCGTATTTCCTGGCTGGCGCACGGCCCTGGGATCTGTTTATTAGCTGTAGTCTTGGATGGGGGTGAGTTGGTATTCAGAGCTTTAGGCTCCTGCTTCACATGCTCTGCAGAGTCTCTAGGGTTTTGACTTGTAGTCCCACTTAAAGTCAGCTTCTGACTTGATTAAATCCTTGTCCTGTCCCTCATCTCAAATATCAGTGTACTTTTTGCTTAGGCAAATGTGAGATTCCCAGACTTGATCCTGGTGATCTGAGGGAAGTGACTGGTACCACACCACCTAGCTCAGGGCCCCCCAGAAATGTCAAACAATATCCACCTTCTCACCATGGGACTACAAATTAAGAGTGTCTTGAAAGTCACATTTCCCAGACACTGGATCATTTATAGAGTCTGAACACTAATGATGCTTTAGCTGCACTTTTGAGCTCAAGCTTTTGATGCTTCTGTATATCCATTTGTTAGCAGTTTTCTTTCTTGATTTTCAGATTCAGTATGGATTTCCTGCAGGCTACAATTCTTCCTCTCAAGTCATCTATCTGTTAAATATCAACTGATCATCTTTAGTGTCTCAGGCAAGTCATGAGGCAACACTACTTTGTTTTCCTCTCCTGTGCTTGCTGCTTCTTTTGCTGACACTCACTGGCTACTCAGTACCACAGCTGCACACCTGCGTTTTCCTCATTCACTGTATGTTTTGTCTCTTCTGTCATCAGACCTGCTCTCCCTGGTTTTTGGACCTTCCAGCCTATCTGAGGCAACCTACAACCTACAGCTGAACCACAAGGAAGAAGTGTTTGCTTCATGCTGAGGTGAGGACAGCCTAAGTCCATTTGCTTGATGCACACTGCAGAAATGGCCTTTTTCCAGTATGAAGAGCAAATGAACACAAATGTAGAAGTACCCACAAACCTCATACCAATAGCTTTAGAGCCTCATGCTAGAAGATGCTCCAGATATATTTCTATTAACCCTCATGTAAGAGTGGTGTTGCTTTACTGAGTATCAGGGACATGAAGCTTAGTGTTGTAGAAGGTGAAAGGAGTCAGGTGATGCTAATTAGTATAGGCTAACAAACTTTCCTGATCTTAATCAGGTATAAAGCAATCCATATTCAAGACAAGGGAAGAATCTGAGTTTTCTTTTCAGTAACAGCAGCTATTTTTCTGCAGAGTTCAGATATTCTGATCATCATCAGCTAATAGTGGAAATGTGTATTTGATAACAGCCACTTGCCACTTAAACATGCAATAGAATTTAGAAGGAATTAATATGCTACAACAAGAGACTATGATGTGGTGTTTTCCTGTCTGTGAGAAGCTAAGGAAGGGAGGGAAAATATTCTTTTCAGGGGGAGGAGGAGAGAATTCCATCAAGTCTGCCTTGTATTGTCAACATTGGAGGGAAATATTTCATGCTTTTTTATAACTTTACTATATAATAAGGGAACATCTGACTCTGAATAAAGAATAGCATGGAGGAAAAGAATGACTCAAAAGGCAATCTGTTTTACTGAAAACGTGCTTAAACTGTGTGAGTGTACTATTCCTGAAACTGTTTTCCCTGCTTTTAAGGTTTATCCTTGAAGTCCCTGACTTACTACAGCTATAGGAGGAAACGAATGTTGTAGTCGGTACAGGATGTTTGTAGTGCTTCTAGTGGTATAAAAATAACTTTCCCAGTTTCTATTAAATTGAGTCCTCATAAAGATAATTTTGCTGTTGTGTAATGAAATTTGGCAGATTCCTAAGGATGCTGTCTAACTACTTGTGTTACAAACAAGATTCTCAATGTACATTGCTACTATATCAGCTGTTAGAAGTGACAGACTTGTAAAGAAGCAGCATTTTCCTTCATGTCTAACTTTGTTGTGTTTGTGAAATCAATGTAGTCAGCTTCACTTTTAGATTAGGTTTTGTTCCTTGTCCATGACTTGTAAAGGAAGGTTATTTCGTTTTGGAAGTGTGATATTTTGGTACTTTAAAAAAAAAAAAAAACAAAACAAAACAAAAAATATATATATATATGAATATATATATATTTTATATATATATGAAAATATATATATAAAAATATATATATATATGAACACATATAGTCCAAGATTGCATTTCTCTGTAAAAACTGTAGTACTAAACTTGATACCCAAACAAATTTCTACCTTCTCTTCTAAAAGCACAAAAGGGGGTGGTGGGGAAACTGTTGCTATTTAGATAGGCCACAACTAAGAGCCAGTTTACAAACATTAGGAATGTTTGTGCTGTATCAGACTTTCTCAGCATTCCCACTCCTTCACACTAAGATTTAAAGCTATGCAAAATACAGCTGTGTGAAATATTCATAAAGGCAAGTGAAGCAATAGTCCACACCTGTATGGTTTTGTTTCCCTTGCACTATCTATCAAAAGAATGGGAATATTTTTGTTATTTTTTTTCAGACAAACAAATCCAAGTATTCATAAATAATCTTTAGAAAAGACACTTGTTTCAGTGGGAAGTGACTTGCTTTGTAAGATTTCATGCCTGATCTAGCTAATCTGCTCTGTCTTTGGGAACCAGGACAAGAACAATAATTCTACTGAGAAAGTGTGATTTAAAGAAACCATAATGGACCCTATGGTGTGATCAGAGGGGTCCTGTTCATATAGCTAAGATGTTGGAAAATATTGCTGCTCCCCACGTTATCCATGTCACATCTCACTGCTGTTGGTTGTTACCTCGTTAGAGGCTACAGCAGAATGATCTGCTCCTCAGATGGAATGAGTTCGGTGAGTAGGAACATCTGAAGGGGGCTGGGGAGGAGGCACAGTCCTCTTCTGCTGACACCAGTCTTCAAAAGGCTGTTGAACCTCAGCTTCTCTTTCATAGCTACAGGTGAAATGCATTCAGACAAACCTGATTCTCAACTTGCATCAGTCAATATAGCCACTCAGATTTATGCAACCAGTTCAGGTTTTTCCAAGTGCAGAATTCAAATGCCGGTCTATTTGGGAAGAGTTTTGTATGAATGCTGGGAGAAACAAAGGCTGTAAAATAGGTTTTTGGGGTCATTTTGCTTTTGTAATTGCTTAGCAAAGTTATTGCCAAATGCAGTGAAGTGAGGAAGAAGATGTGTGTTGGGTGCTTGAGTAGAGGGTTAGAAGGGATGGGAGGATAACAGGAAGGCACCTTTTAATTAAGCTGAGTTGCACCAGCATGAACATGAACTGTAATGAATTGCAGTAACTCACCTTGTTCTGTCCCAGAGCAGTGTGCAGTGGAGCTGTCTGCTTCTATGTGTCCCCATGGCCCCATGCCTTGGAACAGGGAATTGAATAGTATGAGCTGTGTCCACTGCTAGGTGGAGCAGGTAAGTGTTGGGATCACAAATCCCCTGCTCATTGCAGTTTTGCTGCTTACAGTATCTTTACTTTTTCCATTAGGATTATATTAATCTTGCATTTTTTTCCTCCTTACCTAGTTCTGGAACATTCTGGAGCAGTGGCCACAGGGAGAGCAACAGTGTAAGATAAGCCAGGCTGGGCATGGAAAATAATTCAGGTACTGAGTGGAGAATATTGCCTGCCTTTGGGGGGTTGTTAGGTTTGGTGCCAATATTGGCAAGGACCTTTAGAAAACTTTTCTTTATTCTAATGTGACAGAAGGGTCTGCTTTCAGGGACTATCTGCTGGTTTTACAAAGCTACCATCTTCCCTTTAAAGGGCTCTAGTAGGACAGAAAATATTTTAAATGTTTTTATCTGATATTTTCCCAAGGAACCCTGTTTCCTGTAGCTTGTGATCTCCTATAAAATAGGTCTGTGTTGGTTTTAAGGTAATACAAGATTGTTTTATGGCATCTGGAAAAGCAATTAAATGCTGTGGACACCCTTTGGAATTATAAACTGTAGCAGTGTTGCCTATATCTGCACAGCTGGGTGATCTACCTTCTTTCCTAAACTAAATCTTCAGGTGTTTACTGGTGGTGGGGAGAAGTACATTTTCCTTCACCAAATCCATATCCCCTTTCTCCCCATGGTCCCCTATCTAACTTCCTAAATTACTAGCATGTTTTCAGGGTCAGAGTCTGGAAAGATTCCCAGTTTGCTTCACTTAGACACCATTGTAATTATAATTTCACAGTTGGCCTTCAGCAGAATTGAGTGCCTCATCTCTTGGAAAGGAATATGCATAGGAAAACAAATAAAAGCACTTACCAGCTGGTGCCTAGTGAATTATACTGCTCGAAGTTCAAGGATATTCAGTATCGTAATTGCTTGATTGGCACTTATGTGGATGTTTGACTGGCACCATTTGACTCTTTCTAGCACTATGTTCAGGATGTGCTAGTGTAGTTTCTTTCTTGCTATATGAAAAATATACTTAAGCTCTCATGAACTTTCTTTGTTCCTTTTAGATACTTGAGCTCTTCTCTTCTTGCCAGCAAATGGTCTGCATTCACTTCCCTTCTTCTTGATCCCACAAAATTGCTTTTTTTGGTCCCCTTCTCATAAAACATAGGTGGAGACAGTCTGTAGCAGCAGTTCTCTGACAGAAATGCCTTGATTGCAATGCTCTTCCAGCAAGGAGATGTGTGATGTGCCTGCCTGCTGTCAGCTCTTAACCTCCTGTGTTACTGCTGGACAACTCTCTCACTTTCTGTTTCTCCCCTTTATCCTTCTCTCCTATCACCCCAGGAAGGGGCTTTAAAAATTGCATGTGAGGGTTAAAAGGCAAGTGAGAATGCTTTGGTCTCATCCTCCTTGTGTAAGAGGTGTCATGTCTTCCTTCACGCAGCTGCTAGATCACAGCTTGCAATCTGGAAATGCTGTCTATGTGTAAAGAAATTTTAAAAGTTAACATTGGGAAAGGCTTTTACCCTGAAGTGTGGGAGATTTGGGGTCTGGTTTCTACTCCACTGGAAAACAAACAATGGAATAATCTTCAGTTATCTCCAGGATTTAGCAGAAACTAAGACACTTCAGTGCTAAGGCTGCACTGTAATAGAGTCTGTATTGCAGGGTTATATGCTTTAGAAAGCAAACAGTACAACCCTTTGTACTACAGTGTTGAAACTTCTGTAGCTGTTCTTTAAATGGTCATGGAGTGAGTTGAGAATCTGTACTTGCCTAAGCAGCAGCTTTTGTGAAGGGTTTACTGGCAAATTTATCTTGTTAAATTAGAAAATTTAGCTACCTATAAACATTCACAGTGATTAAGGAGCAAACAATTTTCTGTGGTTGTAAAACTCCTGTTTTCTGCAAGACCAGATCTGTTGTAATTTGGCTGCCTCATCTTTCTCAGATAAACTGTTTGCATCAATTTGAGATTCATAAAGAACATGAAGAACAAGATGCTTAAACGATGTATAATGTTGGAACATCCTGCCATGTGATTTATAGAAATGCCATAAAAGTGCATGTATTATGCTAAGCATTAGGAAACCTTTCAAAACACCCACACTCAACAGGTTGTTTTCTATTCTTGCTTTCTTTTGCTGTATCTTAACTCTAGATATTGAGGATGGTAAATGTACAGACATAGGAATCTGTTCTGGTGATAATTCTGAACCATAACCTTTGTTGATTTCCCTATGCAACGCACACCATGCTTTTATTCCCAATTTATGGATGCTTACATAGCTCTTGTCAGCAGTGCTGGAGCTGGATGTATAAACCACCTGGAAGTCATTTCTGGCTGTTACCTGGAAACATCAGTCTCAACTTTTTAGTACTCTTTCTCCCCTTCAGCTCCCCTTAGTCCTTAAGTAAATTGTTTATATTAAAAACCTTAACAGTAACTTGTTGGGTTTATCAGGGTGGAATAAAAATCAAGCTTGATGTAATTTTGTGTGTACGTACTCATTTTATACCAGCCTCAAACTGCCGAGACAAGAAGCAGGCATTTTTCTTACGGCTGCAGTACCATTAATCTCTACACTGGTACTCGTAGTTTATAGGGGCTGAGTGGCTGTGGTGATCCTCCATACAGGTGGAAGATGAATCTTAATGAGTGCTCTCAAAGTCAAGGCTCTTTCTTCTACACCTCAAATGCACCCATTTTTTTAAATCTTCATTTTATATCCGATGCTGCTCTGTCCTTTTTTTTCTAATTGCCTACTCTCAGGCTGGATCCTGTCAAACCAGGGGAAAGGGAATATAGCTGTGTACACAGAGATGGGGTTTTCACCTGGCCTCACTTAAGTTTGTGCTCTCAATTAAAACACCTGGGGTTTTATGAGGAGGGATTAAGCAACTTGTGCTCAGGGATTGCTTCATTTACTTTTGCCAGTGCAAAAGGCTTTTGTTTCATGTCCTGTCTGCAAAATGTTCAACCTTGTTCTAGGAAAGGCTCCAAAGTAAATTAGAGAAGCCTTGGGGGCTGTTTTAAATCATAGCAGCTGAAGCCTTACCCCAGCAGTTCATCCCCCCGCCCTGTGCCTCTTCTACCAACACACTCTATAGTAACCTCAAATCTTCACCCTTTCATGGAGAAAACTCATTTCTTTGCTTGTCTGGTAGGTTTTCCTAGGCTGGGAAGATATCAGATCTGCTATACAAAGAGAATGAGAAATCAAGCCTGGTAGCTTTGCTGGGAAACAGGCATTCACGAATTGCTGTAATTCAGTGCTGCTCTTTATATTCTGAAGCACATTGATGGAGCAGGAAAAACACAGCTAGAATAATTGCTCCTGGGTATTGTGCTTTCAGATGCAAACTAAACCATTCCTGAAGCTGCTGAGGACAATTTCCCTGAACTTCCAGTATTGTGCAATCCACCATATGCCTTCTCTGGGGTTTCCACTTTCCTCAGCTCTGACAAATACCGGTCTCTGATGGAAGCAGGGCAGGGAAATTGATGGATCAGTGGAATGATCCAGTACCAACAAATCCATAGTTACAAAAATAGGCAGTTATTCTTATCATTTCCTTGTTCTGACACAATTTCCTGCCCTCCTGTTAGCCTGTTCTGAAGATCGCCTGGATGACAGATCTGCTTTGAAGACTGTCAAACCCCTCTGCAAAGTGCCTCTCCCGTTAGGAATAGCTGTCTGGAAGAACAATGGCTAGGAGCAGGGTCAGAAGCTGTGCGATGTTAACAGCCTTTGATCACTCTTGGCATGTATCCAGTCGGTGCCTGCTATGGGCACTGCTTGTTTTTAACATTTCTGATTATATCACACTCAAGCATAAGAACTGTGTTTTGCTTGATGAGTTTTATTGCACCTCCTAGAGATTCAGTTATCTCCAGCCTTCTTGCACCAGCTCAGACCAGGATAGGTGTGTGGGGACCATGGAGATGCCCCCTATATGAGCTAGTTAGGACCTGACTGAAGCAGACAAGGGAGGAAGGTGAGCTAGTTTAATTAATAGGGTTCTGCTAGTGCAGGTTTATTTTGACAGAAGAGGATTAATGAAATCTCACAGCTGCAGTTCTGCTGATAGATCTGTGTGTAATAATGCCTGGCATGGGGTGGTAGTGAGCAGGTGGAACTGGTAACCTCTTTGGCAAATACAGCTGTCCTTGGCACAGGAAGCATGATAGCCTTTAACATCCCCATCAAGACCCTTAGGGATCTATGTATGATTGATGGCTGTAGGGGTCTATTTGACAGTTGGCCTGGCTTTGCAGACTGGTCACCTCTAACTTGTCATCATCAAACCTTGAAAGCTGAGTTATGGTAGTTCTTGTCTCATCTTTGGACATTTTGGGTCTTAAAAATTAAAAGATAATTGAAATTAAAAGACAAAAGAGTCCATAAGCCAGGGTTTCTTTTAGAAGTCTTTCTAATTTGCCTATGGGATAATGATTGGAGAGCATCAGTAAGTGAGGCTCGAAGCAGACTTGTGGCTGTGTCTAGATGTGAAGACTTGTTCTGGTCAGGACCCTTAATATTGCATAATTCATTCAACATCTAGAAGTGTGTGACAGACTAATACCCCTCAGAGTCAACACTTGTAGTTAGTCTGATTAAACAATGTACTGGAAATATGTGTTATTAACATGTACGGAGACTGCTGTGCTCCCAGTTTTAGACACTGGGTTTTGGTTTAATGAGATCTCTGTACTGTAATTAAGTGATAAGCGCTGTAATAGAAAAATATTAACGGTTGCAGAAATGAAAGCAAGTAGATATTTTTCCTCATTCAAGTCAGTTATGAGGAATGCAAAGCTTGCTTCTTAGCTATCAGTTATTAATAAACATAGTTAAACTCTCCCATGTTAAAAACTTCTTGTGTAACTTTTCCTTCAGCTACCGCAGATCACAATATATGAGCAAACACCAGTTCCAACAGACATCGTGCAAGGTAGGAAAACACTCTCTTGAATGTACACTTCTCTGAAAATAAACATAAAGAAAAATAGCTTAGAGTCTGGAACAGAGTACAACTCTTGAATTCATGTCCGTTTTCTTGATAGCCAGGACTTGTCTAGAGCACACTGTATTATTTTTCTAGTTTTTGTTTGCATGTTCTTCCCATGAGGATCCATTTGTGAGAAAGTGGGGATAATGTACACCAATGATCTGGTTTTAATATGTAGTTAATACTGTGTCAGTGTATGTTTTAACCTGTATTACCTTTTGGCTTAGTGTTTAAATCTAACAAAGAGGAATGGGGAATATGTGTGAAACAGTTTAGCTGGAGTCAGAGCAGAAGTGGGTTAAATATGGGAGATTAAAACTCCTGGCTGTGGGCTTCTCCTGTGTTTGGAACTCAGCAGGAGCTGGGACCTCCTTCCTTTTCCCATGGCAAGATCTCAACATTGCCTGATGCACTGACTGAGCAGCAAAAAGGGGTAGGGAAGCAGCGAGGGTGCCAGCCTCACCTATTTCAAGGACCTAATGCTTCTCTGCAGCTCTGGTTAAGAACACAGGGCTGGAAGCTGAAAACTCCAGGGACCAGTTCTCCCTTTTCAAGAAGTGCACGCAGAAACCTCAAACCAAAACAAGTCACTCATCTTCTCCTTTCCTACCAAACACTTTGGTGTTACTGGAAGGATCAAAAGTTCGTATTCTATTCCTGACTGTCTCTGGTTTCCTACCTAGCCTTAAGCCAACCATGAAACAAAACCTTAGATCATATTAGTCATTTTTATGGCAACGTTTCTGAGATGCATGAGGATTAATTGATTAATGCTGGTAAATTCCTTGCAGATTCTTGGACACAATTGCTTATTCAACTCCCTGAGAATATTTTTGTTCTAGTTGTCAGCTGCTCTCAGGAGCACACAGATCCATCGCACTACTGTTGGGATGAATCAGAAACTGAATCTTCAAATGTTTTTAAAATTCATTGTTTGCATGCTAAACAGTCCTCTGTATTGCTGCTCAATGAATTGTGTCAGGAAAATGACTACATAAACACTAAATTATAAGATCAGCCACAAAATGCAGCCTGATTAAATAGCTCTTCTTAAAACCTATTAGTAAATCCTGAGTGGTTGAAACAATTCTCAGCTTCATTCTCACCAGGTACAGCTGATCAGAATGTAACCAGCACTGAAGGGCTTGAAATGGTTAAGCTGCACACAAGCACCGGCAATGCGATTGAAAAAGAGAGAAGATGAAACTCGAGGTGGTGATGATTTCATTTATTTGAAATTCAAGCTCCGGTTTTACCATGTGGCATTTCCACTGTTCAGACAAAAAATGGTGACATTTTGAAGTAGAGAATCCAGCTCTAAACAATATGTAACGCATTTAATGTAAAAGGTGAATCATAATCACTTCAAGTGGGATGAAAAGATGTGTTTTATCAGGGTAAACTGCTCGAGTTGAAGGTGAGTAGTCAAACCATAACTAATCAGTCATGTCTTAAACCCAGACTACTGACATGCTTAAGTCTCTTGAGGTCTTGAGTACATTTATTAACACAGAAAGACTTAAACATGGCAGCTAGCTTAATTTTCGTTCTGGGAATGGCTTAATGCTCACAGACCTGGGGAGCAAACACACACTTGGTCCTGCTCTAGATTCTGCCTGTAAACCATGCTCAGCTGCAAGGAAAATGAGCTGCCTCTTAGACCTATAATTCTCTGTGCTGGGGCCATCAGGACTCTTGTGACCCAGCTGTCCAACTTTGGAATACAAGAAATAAAGCACAGTACTTAACTGTGACAAACTTTCACCTTGGGTTTTTGAAAAGCCTTTATCAGTTGCATACTGATATGCCCTAGGCTAACAAATGTCAAAAGCAAACTTCTGTAAACAAGTCAGTAAAGTTGGTGGTGAACAGGTGGGTGAAAACAGAATTGCTCAAAGGTGCAATAAGGGGGTGAAAACAGAATTGCTCAAAGGTGCAAACCTTCAGGTGGTGGGATAGGAGCCATGAGGAGGAATCACTGAGATGATTTTTATTGAGCTCCAAAGGCTTGTTTTACTACATACACTGCCCATGGGGACAAGAGAAAGAGGTTTTTTTCAACATAGATGAAAGGTCTGTTTTCTTCTGTGATTTGATCTCCTTGTCCCCCTGTACCTACAAGACTCTTCCTCACCACCCTGAAGATGTGATGCTGGGAACAGGCTGTGCAGAGAGGTGGGCTGGATACTAATGCTTCACTTGCTGCACCTCTGAAGGCTTGCCGCTGAACCTGTGATTAGGAATGCAGCCAAATGTAATGTCTTAAGCAGCCTCATATTGAACCACATTGGCCAGGTTTTGATAAAGACTGATTAAATAATATTTTTTTCTTTCAGCACTCGGACTACGTGAGGAAAATTAGGCTAAAAGAGAAAAGTTGAATTTTTTTTCTTTGCTGAGAAGAGAGATTTTATTTCCCCTATGAGAAAATGAGACTTTCACACAAAAGCTGTGTAGGATCTGATAATGCCAACTTTGGTTCTCAATTATATATCTTTTTCTTTTCATCCATCAGAGGAAATGATAATGCCATCCTTGGCAAAATCTAGAAGAAAAATGTTTGTGTGCATGAAGGGAAGGTGACTCCTTGTGAGTATTCCTGGAAAGGTAATAAGGAATCTTGTTTAGATATATGCACTTAAATTTCTCCTGTTAGAATGTTTTTTTGCTATGGTTTTAGCTCTGCATTTGGTTTTTGATGGTGTGTTTTACAGTGGGATTTAATTAGTATTTATCTCTAAGTTCTGTACTTGATAAGTTAATGTTAGAATGATATCTTGGCTCTTGATGACTTCAGAGTGCATTGGATATGCTCATACAATATCCTCACATTGGCTTCCCTCATGCTTTACATTGATAATCTGCTGCCTTCAGTAGGGTTTTGGTGATATTTCCAAAGTGTCACATCCCCCATGCTTCTCCCCCTCAACCTGCCAGTGATGTCAAATTATTCTCCACAGGATCTGCCCAGTATCATCCTCCTTTTCCTTTCTTGGTAAGCAGTGAAGTAGCAAAGAGCTTTTGATGTTCAGAATGATGCAGTCTCAGCATCACTGTCCCCACAGTGTCTCTCACCAAATTTGGGCTGATTTCTCCCATCGCTTCACTTATATCCCTGCAGTGAGGATTTTCTTTACCATTTGACTTTAGAAGGTATGAGGGATGCTCACTTCTGAAAAAAGATAAGCACACAGCAGGCAATGTTTAGTTAGCTGAGAAATATCTGCAGTAAGCCATCAGTTTTGAAGTCTGAGCATAGTACATAATGGAGATATCTCTCCATTTTATAGTATTATAGTAGCTCTTTTCAGACATACTATACTTATATACTGTAGTAAACTGTCCACAGGAATTGTTAAAGGTTCTTTTTTTTTTTTTTTTTTAAATAAGTAAAATAAATATTAGCATTTGTGAAAAATATGTACAGCTTACATCTATGGACTAGTATTTGTGTTTTGTTTCAAATATAAATACAGGACAAGGTCTCAATAGTTCTGGTTTCTTGTTCCGGGAAAAAAGTTTTAGCTTACTATGAATCTATCAAATAGAGGAAAGAGGACCATGAATAGATCAAACAAGGAAAGCATCTACAGGGACTGAGCAGTACTGAGTCATGACATCCACCAGCTTTCAAGGGAATGAGAACTCAGATGTGACTTCTCTTTGATTATCTCTTAGCAATAGCATGTCTCAGTGAACAAGCGGAATTGATACTGTCATAGAACAAGTTTTTTTTCAGCTCTGTCAGTACCTTCTTGATAATATTTTCCTTCTAGTCCCCTCATTATAGTATTTTCCCAGCAAGGCACACAATGAGCGTGTGCTGACCTCCCACCTTTTGTAAATCAACTGTTGAAGGACAAATATAAGCAGTGACCTCGTCCTCATGGGACAAACACAAAGGCCTTGTAGTCCCCATAACTGGCATGTTCCAAGGCACCTGCAGCAGTTATCACCAAAGACGCCTTCATATTTAGTCAGAATTTAATACAGTTACATGATGATTTCCAAGAGAAGAAAATTTCTCAGGCTAATCTTTTCCAGACCCCATTTGGGTAGTCATGTAACAGTTAACGGATTTATCTTTCTATTGCCACTAACTCACAGCAAGTTCTTCTCATTTAGCTGCATATTAGGTACAAGAATTTAATTTCTGCCTCTCTGTCTTCCTCCTGTTGCATCCAAGGAGCACTGTTACATTTCATTTTGGCAGGCACATGCACAAGCTGCTTTTCTTGCTACTCCAAAACCCATCAGTCTTCTTTATTAGATTGCCCTTGGGCATGCTTACAATATTTTCCTCTCTTGGCTGTAGTCTTTGACAAGACATGCACAGAACTATTTTTGATACACATTTTTTTTTGGGGGGGATCATAGAACTAACAGAAAAGTGTTTTGAAGACTATGCTCTTGTTCCAAACTTTACCTAATTATCTGAATCTGATACCTTTCTTGGTTTTGATGAAAGGATGGCAACAATATTAGCAGCATAAGGGTTTTCTTCTCAGCTTCCACTTTCAGTGGTTGATTAGCTTCCTGTTCTCTGCCAACTTCCCCTTAAATTGCTCATTGCAAGAGATAAGTAAAACTGCATTTAGCAAAGCTTTGGGAGTTATATGCACTCAAAAGTTACTGCAAACTTCTTGATATGATTTTGACCACAGTAAGTTACGATGTTTTTGAGGCTGTGCTGGGACATCAGGGTCTGATCATTCAAACATGATGCTTAAGTCAAGAGGCAAAATAAAGCCTTGTTATTTTTTTTAACTTGATCCTGTTAAAATTGCTCATGTGTCCAAAGCAATCATCTTACTGCTCTGTACCTCTTTGCTCCTAACACTGTGGATCCCTGTGAGACTGTGCATGTGTATGAATTCCTTCTCTCCAGATTTGGTTGAAAAAAATGAATAATGGCTTTTATAATGTTTTCCCCATGTTCTTATTCAATGGCTAGTGGAACAAACCCTTGCCACATGTGCATGACAACTTCTGTTTTGCAATGGCGTAACACAATTGCATCACTAAGTTTCATCAGATGGCAGGAGGCGAGTGCTGCTACGTCAGCTAGGCTCTTGGGCAGCGTGCAATTTCTGTTCAGGATTATAGGTCTGCAATGTAAAGAAATTCCATCACTAAACTCTTTACCTCTTCTTGTTTCATTGTTCTGCACCTCATGCAGTGATACCACACTCAACCGAGGTTAAACATCACAGGTGGGAGTGGTGATGTGAACCAAGAAGGTGTGTGGTGGAGCGTGAGAGCAGTTCTCCAGAAGCAAGCTGGGGTGCAGGAGCTCTGGGCAGCGTTTGCTCTTTCACGCCGTAACAAACTGATGAAGAAACACGTGTGGACCTTGTTTCAACCGCAAACGTGCCAGGTAAGCAAATCATCTTGCCTGGTCCTGCCTCGGTTTCTTTGCCTGGGACCCACAGCTGTGATTCTTGGCCCCTTTTTTAGGCACCTGGACATACAGCCAAGGAAAATCCTTTACGTGGCAGGGCTGTTGCTCACTTCATTTCCCTTTGCCTGCAGTCATTACGTACTTTCCAGCTCCACCCTCACCCAGGAGATTGCTGCCAGCCCCCTGCCCTCCTCCACCACCTTCCCTATGGCTTTTGAGGCAAAACCCTCTGGGTTTTGGATTTGGCCGCGGAAACAGTGGAGGAGGAGGCGGAAAAGGGTGAAGGCTGGAGCTGGGAACGCTTCCGAGGGCGGGTGGTTGTGCTCCGAGGGGAGAGATCCTCGGAGGAGACATGGGGTGTCCCAAGGTTGATGGGGGGTGTCCTAAGAATG
>JAOEHX010012597.1:0-12558 GCA_025448015.1 Bolborhynchus lineola
GTCCCTGCCCATGGCAGGTGGGTTGGAACTGGATGATCTTAAGGTCCTTTCCAACCCTAACTATTCTATGATTCTATGATTCTATGTGGGATAAGCTGTGCAGCAGACTGCTCTTTCTCTTCTACTGATAAAGACCTCATTTCCAGATCATCTCCTGTGATGAAGAAGGTATTTTCTCATTCTTTTCTTTCTTTTTAACCCAGGGAGAGATTGGGAGCCAAGATATATTTTCATTAGCTGGGTGAAGCTGCCGCATAGCCAGCAAAGGGTTAAAGAAAAGCAAACACCCTGTCAAGATATTCCTAAAAAAACCCATGCTGATGAGCACATGGGAAGCTCAGACAGCCAAGCTTCTGTTAAGTATGCGACAGAAATTTCCCATCTCAAGGTAAGGAAGATAGAGGCACTGATAAATTGTTTCCCATGAGTGTTTCTAAGGCATACTTACACATTTGTATGAGGTAAAAAATTAGCACTTTGAATTGTTATGGTTACATTTGCAGTAAAGTGTAAGTGTTTGCAGTTTTTCAGAAGTCTGCCTATGATTTGTCATGCAGTTCGTCCACTGAGAAGAAAATTTACTTGCTGCAAAATAGTGAAAAAGAACAACAGCTACAAGGGAACTATTGCAGACTCTACCCAGAGTCCTATTTCTGGAAGAGATGATTATTCTAGAGACGAAAAGACTTAAATGAGAGCTCCAGGCTTCACATTTATCCCTCACCTTTAGAAAGATTTAGGCCTGATCTTCATTGCACACTCAACAATGATAATGGAGAACCTGCACATATCAGCATCTGTCTCTGCCCCTCAGCTGTGTTAATCAGCTTGTGAACCAAGGCTCAGCATTGTAACACACCTGAAATAAGGTTAGGGTTTCTTTGATAATGACAAGTTGCTCTAGCAATAGTAGAAAAGATGTGGTACTCTGGTCTCAGAAATTTTTAGTTAACTATATATGTATGTACTTAAGTATTTTATGCATGTGCATGCATATTTATGTATATATGTGTATATACATGTATGCATATGTGTATATAATGTATGCAGGTTATATATTTAAATTAGGTAGCCCCATTACTGTAAGAAGTGTGAAGAAGGCTGAGCTCTGGCAGCCCTAGGCAGTGATGATATGAAGAGTTCCCCTTTCTCTCTTCAACATAGATAACTGAGGAATACACCTACTGTAGACAGCCCGGTAGCAATTGCAAGGGATTTTGAATTGGATAATCAACTCTCATGCAAAAAATTACATGCTTTTTCTATATCTACACCGCACAGATGTCAGGAAGGAAAAAAAACCCAAATCAAATCACAATCTCTGACTGAGGGAAAATGTTTCCTACTTCTTAGTACACATGTCAGAGCTTGGCATCCCCATCCTTACCCTGACACTCATGTGAGCAGGGGACTGATTCAGGGTCACTGAGTTTCTCTTAAAATCTTGGCACTTCCCTAGCACTGAGGAAGCCACAGCACTACAAACTCCTTTCAATCCCTGCTCTCTTTTATAGGTACTCTCTTTCCTGCTAAGAAAACAAGCACAGAGGCTGTCTTGTACTGATACACCAGCAATACTGCTCAGTTCTTTACCTAAGGGCTGATCAGTCATAAATGCTGCTATCATCACTCTGTAAACTAGGACAAAGCCCAGGAATGGTAAATTAATGTGTCTAAGGTCACACTGAAGTCTGGATCATAGCAGAGAACTGAAGATACATGAACCTAATGACCACTGACCCATTCTTCCCTTACTTGCAGTCCTCAGAAAAAGAACTTAAATATCATGGGGTGTCAGGTAACGTGCACTGGGTGTGCGTGTGCATTATAAGAATAAATTGCCATCAAAATTCAACATAATTTTGAGTGCTACAACTGTGTGGATGGAGTTTGAGGGCACCATATAGCAGCATATCAAAAGTGCGCAATGGCAAAAAAGACAAAGCTTTTAGTTTTAAATTCTGCAGTCAGTCAGTCAGATTGAAAGCTGAGATTCCACTCCTCAGTTCAATCAATCAGTGTAACTTTGTTGGCTTTACCAGCTGTGTTTCTATCCTGATGAAGACGCTGACCACCCATTTAAAGCAATTCAGTAAATGATTCTTCCCTTCCTGTTGCAGTATCCTCTGAAAAGTCACATGCAATTGCATCAAAGTGAGATTTCTTTTCAGTGTCCTTGTCACAAGAACTGGTTTCTTAAAAGCTGTAAATTGGTTTTGGGTGAAATATCTCCATCTAGATCTAGTGGCTATTTGCTCTTTCAAGATGCTCTGCACATCCAATAGCAGGACAAGCTGAGTAACATGTATTGATTATACAGAGAAAGATCACTAAAAAAAACATTTCATTTCTTTCAATGACTTATTTGCTAAGGGCTTTTTACTTTCATTTTGTAGGTGTAGGGCAAAGGTGGAAGTGCTTAATTTGCCTGATTTCTGTCAAGCACTAAACATTTTTACTGTGCATCACAAGAACCCATG
The DNA here is from genome assembly GCA_025448015.1 of Bolborhynchus lineola. Classification (NCBI taxonomy): domain Eukaryota; kingdom Metazoa; phylum Chordata; class Aves; order Psittaciformes; family Psittacidae; genus Bolborhynchus; species Bolborhynchus lineola. Next base: position 2,481 of record JAOEHX010012597.1, read on the forward strand.
TGTCCCCCATCAAATACTGTAAACACTCAGAACAGGATGCTCTATGGGATAATGTCTTTTGTAGGAAGAGCAAGGTGAGAAGTTGGTACCTTATTTCCATATTACTTTTTTTAAAAGGCTGGAAATGCACAGGGGGAAATGTTTTAAGGAGATAACAATGCCTGGGAGGGAGAGATGGCTTGAGGGTAAGAGCATTGAGTCCCACTGTTACTAGCTATTCAGCAGAAAATGGCCTAAGATTGAACATGTCCTTTTATGGCAGTTGTAAGAGAGAAAATCCTTCACAGGGAAAAGGCACTACTATGAGAAGAACTGATTTAGTGTCAAGCAGTTTTGCCTTCCTGGGTTGCTTCTTTCTGAGCAAGCTACTTGTCCACCTCTAAACCCATCACCTGCTACCACAAATAGCCTTCTCATTAGGGCTTGCACAATAAACACTGATGCTGAAATTTAATCAGACCTTTAAAAAATGACAAGGGCAGTTGGCTGAATTGCCACATACAGTGTGCTGATATTGCACCTTTAGTTAAAACCAAAGGTCACTGTTTTGTCTTTGTTGTCTGCTAATACGATTTTGAATATTACTGCTTTCAGCTAGCACTATTTACACTGGGTGATTGGCTAGACTCATTAAAGTGAATGAATGGCAGGAGATGACATCATTTACATTTAATTGTCTTGTTTATCAGCAAAGTCTGTACAGTTTTTTTAATAAAGGGCAGGGGACAACAAAGGCTATATTTTCATTCTCTGAGGAGTCTTTGACAAGTGTCTAGGATGCTGTTGATATTTATTGTTTGCAAATGAGATAATCAAATAATGCTTTGTTTTGCAATTATATTTTTTTTCTTCCCAGTAAGTTGCAGTTTTTTATTACTGTTATTATTCCTGCATGTTTATGAACAGTTACTTTCAGCTTTCTAGCAGACTCTTTCCAGGAATCGTAACAACCAGCACATGTTCAGCTTGCTCATATTGATCTTGCTTGCACTGTAAGAAGACACCCTAATGCACCAACTTTACTGTTACAAGTCATAAGGTATGGGCTTTAGTGAATCAGGGCATTCCAGCTTAAAAAATCAGATGGTCAATATTTTATGAGGGAAAGGGGAGTGGGTTAGTGGTGTCCCTTTTCTATCTATGATTTCTTGACAATACAAATTAAGCATACAACCCATCACTAATTTTACATCGGGGTGTTTTGGGTTTTTTTTCATCCCTTATGTGATTAAAATGCAAATGTTTTGATTGGCTGATATGTGCAGATGTCATATTTCTTCTTCCTATGACCTCACAGTTGAATTATGTCAGCTCTTGGCTGCCAAATCTCCTTCTCCAAAGCTTCCCTCAGTCCCAGTCCACTTTTTTCTGTATTTTCTACCCTCATACTGCAGGGTGCAGCTTTGCTAACTACTCCTTGCATTTACACATTCAGTTCAAAGTGTTTAACTTTACCCACAATAAAACCAAGCATGCCATTGCCATCTATCAATCCTACTCCTTAAGCCTAATTCTTATTTGACTTTTAATTCTGTCTTCAAGGAATTGTTCTGTGGTCAAAGATATATCGGCCTATTTCCCTTTCCATCTTGAGAAGTGGCTGGCCTTCTTCAGAGCAGGTCTGTGGAGTGTTTCGCTTTTCAGTACATTGTGTGCTTTGCTACCTGTCACTTATTCATTCAAATGCCTGTTTGGTGAGGGAAGCTGGTATTAAAGACATTAAAGAGAAAGAAGAAAATGAAGATATAAGTTTCTAAATTATCAGACAATGACACCTAAGGCAGACTCTGGGTTTATGTGATGCCTATGCTAAGATAGAGATAAAGGATGGATTCTGCCTATTTAACACTAACCTTTCAGGAGTGGGGAAGTGGGTCCTTCTCACCATCAACTATGTAATGACTTGGAGTCCAGAAGCCAGTTTGAACTGCTTATAGCTGTCTTTGACTTAGATGTGCTAAGAGATATCTGAGTCCATCTTAGGCTTCCACAGTTGGTATATCAGTAAAAGTAGTAAATCCTTTGGACCCTTTCCAAACTTCCCAAGGATTTTCTTTTAACTTCTGATATAAAGAAGGAAGAGTTTTCTTTCTTCCTAAAAAATAAAAAAAAAATTAAAAATGAAAAGGAACTGTGTGCTTAGGAGTGAAAATTTAAGTCTTTGAGAGGGACCAGTCTATGATTGTTTTGTGCACTTTGGTCTCAGGCTTCACCTGTTTTGCTGAGAAGCCCAAGGCAGCAATAGAAATATAGCTGCTGCTTATATTCATGCCTGTATTTAATGTAGGTGATAATGTACTGATGCACTGCTCACCTCTTTGAGTATAGATGACGTTTCCTATTCAATACCCAATATGTACTTTGGACTTGATTGTCTGCTCTGATTTTATACTTATGTAGCTTCAGTGGAATTACACTGACATAGATTCACAAATCATAGAATGAATCATAGAATAGTTTGAGTTGGAAGAGACCTTAAAGCTCATCTAGTTCAAGCCCTTCTGCCATAGGAAGGGATACCTTTCACTTGACCAGGTTGCTCTAAGCCCCACCCAACCTAGCCTTGAACACTTCCAGGGATGGAACATTCATAAATTCTCTGGGTAATCAGTTCCAGTGCCTCACCATCATCATAATGAAGACTTTTTTCATGTCCATGAGTCCACGTGACCCAGCAAACATAAATTCTTTCATTTGCAGCAGGACCAGTGTACAATGACAGGTGTATATTTGTATAAATTTCATTTACTCGTGAAGAAACAAAACACCTATCACAAAAATTATTGTGCTGTTCATAAACAGTGAGTAAAACTAGTTGCCAGAGTACCAAAGAGCTACTCCCAATGGGCCCCTATATTTCGGGTGTTCTTAAAATAGCCCATCGTTTCTTAGCTGGTATTATGAAACAGTAGCAAGAAAAACAAGCAGAGTACTGCTTTACTTCTGTCTAATTACTCTGGCAGACAAAGGTGTGAAATGATTAGCCAGTAACATATGGGAAGTAACATATGGAGAAGTTCCCAGTGAGAATTCTTTTTATTCTAGGAGTATTTTATCATTTAATTTAAGGGCATTAACCCATGGGTGAGCCTCTGCCTGCCACTCTATCACTTGCTTTCTTGCGCTTACCAAACAAACTCCTAATCTTAATGATGCTTTCTTCTGCTTACTTGCAAACAGTGTAAATAATCTCCTGGCCTGATGCTGATGACACTGGAGTCATACTTCGATGTGGAGCCCGATTTTCACATGACAGCTATAAAACTGAGAATTTACTGTTTGGGTACAATAAGAGGCCTTAACAATGTGGGTCATATCTGTCAGTCCCATAATGAAAAGAAGACGTCCTCTTGCTTCCTCTGAAAAACACGTTTTTCAGTGCTCTTTTACTACTGTTTCTACTTGAACACTGAAGTAGCAATTCAATTTCCTAAACATAGGCAGTGTAGGAAGACACACCCACACAAACACCATTTTTCTACTCCTGCTTTAGTCATAGCATTCCCCAGTTGGCTATGTTTAGCTTATATTTGAGGTGACTAAAATACTGGCATTAAAACAAACAAGTTTGTATTCTCTTCATCCAGCTAGTAAAGACGGCAAACAAGAGTTGCATCATTTGGTGTAATAATGTCCAACTTTGCATGTTCATTCATTTAATCCCCTAGTACTCTGCTTGTGCTTACTGAAACTCTGTAGCCAGCAGATAACAATGTGTAGAGTGAAGAGACAGGCAGAGGTTTCAGTTTTCAAATATGGGAAACTTAATCTCTAATCTGGATGCTCCAAATTGCCACTTAGACATGTTAATGTCAATTCTATGCACCTAAGTGCTGATTTGAGTGTCCAAATGCATGACTTGGACATCATATTAAGGCACCCATTGGGTTATATTGCTTGTTTTATCTGAGTGCACATTATGCGCCGTAAGCAATTATGCTCTGTTCCATATAAGTAAATCAATTCATTCAAGTAGCTTTCCAGAAGAAAGTGATTTCAGCACAGCAGAAAATATTAGAAATGAGTAGCTGGTCATGTGTCAGTGTCACACTCACCTAGGTGTCCCCTTCGCTCCCCAACAGCACCACATAATTTGCCAGTGCCTGAGAGCCTCAATTTACTATAATTTCTGAAAAGTATCTTAATCTGCACACTGCCTTTTGGGAAGCCTGTTCCTGCTGTTGCATTGCAGTCTGCATGCTGTGATCCCTGATCTCAGCAGGTTATTTGGGGCTTTCATGAGCAGACAAGGTGGGAAATGAGCCGAGTCTCTGACAGCCAGGAAGGCTGTCAGGGAATCCAGGTGCTGCTTCCCCTACCCATTCCAAGGCACTAATGGATACCTTAAAATAGGATTCTGGGTATCACTGTGTTCGTCCTTCCCTTCAAAACAGTGTTTAAGTAGCTGTGAGAAAATGAGACTAAATAATACCCACTATGCATTTTCTCCAACTGAGATGCCTTCAAATGTGGTGGATAGAGAGACACAGGCAGAGACCACTTTAACCCCAGCCTTTTCCCAGCAACAATGTCTAATATCTCTTTCACATCACAGGAGAGATTGTAAAATGAGGTGTGATTTGCAGCTTTAAGAGGGTGAGGAAAATGGCAGCCAGAAACTGGCAGTGCATTCTCTTTTCAGGCAAGAGCTATACAGCGTGTTACCTATTTATTTTCTTCACTGTTTACCTGACCAAAATGAGATCTTTAACATTTTTGAGGAAATAAAAGAAGCACTGGAAATTACCATTGAAACAAGCCTATACTGTTTGTCTGGGTATTTTCTTGAGTTTTAATAGGCATTTTCTTTGTCTCAGTTGGTTTCTGAAGGCATACCATTGTTGAAGCTCTGGTCACACAGGAACCCTCACAAAGAGAAACAGCATGGCAAATGAGAAATATTACCATTACTGCTTTCAGTACAGGGACATGTCTTTCAGTGCTGCAAACCCTCACAGCTTTGCAGGGAAACTGCCTCAGCTCCTGCAATCATTGGGCATAAATGTCCTCATCACAGGTAATACTTTACATCCTCTTCCTGGGCAGGTAGGGTTTGGAAAGGCTTGAAATGAGAGATCCCAGCCCATGGGTAATGTCTCCTGAACTCCCATAGCTGCTTTAAACCTAAAATCACATGTGGGCTGAAAGTGCCTTGCTTTTGAATTTCACCATGCTTACACCCAGCTTGCTTCTCCTCTCATAAAGGAGACCTAGCCAAAATTCACCTCAATTTCCTATAGCATTGCAGCTGTGAGTCTGGTGCTGGAAAAGCACTACATATACTGGAAAGTTACTCCTGTCCTGAAAGGAGATAGAAACGAGCCAAACAAGAAGATGACTGGGCTCCCTTAACAGAGAAGCCAGAGGCAAATAAACTGTGTCCACAGCGATGAAAGAAAACTGCAGCCCACTGAATGCAGCAATGATCTCAGTATATTTTTGTTAAGGTGAAACATGACAATCAGCATGTCTTCATAATAGAGTTCCAGGATCCTTCTGCAAATTGCAAAGACAAGCCCATGTGTAGCAAAATTATAGCTGCACATGCATGTGTGGTTACTTCCTATATGAAAAGGATATAAGGGAATATAATATATATATATATAAGGGAATATGATTTCATGTAAATAGTAGTGAAGCAGTAAATCTTTACATCACCTAATTTGCATTTCCTCTTATGGAAACCAAAAAGGAAAAGATAATAAGCGAGCTACCATTCCCAAGCCTTGCTTTACTTCCTATCCTTCCTCAGAGATTCAGGGCCTTTGCTCTTCAAAATTATTTTCCTTGTATGTGCTTCTCCAATCCACGTACAGAATCAATAAAATGCAAATTATGTGACCTATTAGAACAAACAGTTCGGACTCTCATTACCAGACATTTGTGGCAACCAATTTTTTAGGTCAATACTCAGTGAGAAAATACTTGCCAAACACTATGTTGAAAAGTTTCAGATATTTTAATTTTCTTATGGAAACTTATTATAAATGTATTTATCTAGGAACCTACTCTCTACCCAATATTCACATTAACTCCTTATATTAAACTGGAGAGAGTTTCTTCAATGCAAGTAAAAATGAGATGATTCATATTCACTGAAATAACCAAGTATCTTTGGTCAATCAAACTTTCAGGTTTCTACAAAGTGTAAATAATCCTTTTCTAGAAAACTGTTTCATTTTGGAGGGATAGTACAGTAAAAAAGTGTGCTGCTTCTTATGCAGCAGCTCAAAGACAGTGCAATCCATGGAAGTTGTCCGCTTCCAAACACTTACAGATAGAGGTCTGAATATCTACAAATTGAACTTAGCAGTTCAAGTTTAACTAACAAGGTTCATATTGGCACTTCATGAAGCAATTTAAGAATGTGGCATTGTCTGATAGATTTACTTAAGCATTGCAGAGAGTTTGGTGGTTCCTGTTATTTCTGCAAGTGCTGGCTAGGGAAATGATGTAACAAAATTGATATTGTAATGTTTTCCTATAACCTTGAACTAAAGATACAGCCAGATTTTTAGAAGAAAATGTGTAGAAAAGTATGAAATTATACATAGAACATATGTGCAGACACTTTCAAACATGCAAATGAATATCAGTCCATTTCTCAGGGCCTAGAACCACTTTTCCCTTTGGAAAAACTGGACTACTCATTAACTTCTTTAAGGCCAAAAATTAGTCAGTGAGTAAATTAAAATCACTTGAAATGGAATTAAAATTATGGAAAAGTGATGAATATAATTTTTGTAACAATTATGGTCTCCCTATGAGAATTAATGAAAAGCTCCATCTTAATCAAGTTATAGTCATGTCAGCATCCTTCTTTGTCATTTTCTATTGTCATTTAAATAGCTTAATATTCCTCTTTTCCCTGCCACAGTTTCTACCCTTCATATCAGCTAGTGGTGGTTTGCCTTCAATTTCCATGACAGTTAATTAAACAGTTAGGAAAACCGGCTGATTTAGGCTTCCTGTGGCTGAAGGAAAGCAGATACATTCATCAGGAACAAACAACATATAAATGAATTGACATGCTATTTTTATAAAACTATGGAAGACAGAGATCAAAACCGACTCTTAGGTCAACAAGTTCATCTAGCCACCAGGGCAGAATCGCTTCTAACAGGAATACTTTTTATGGTTTTAACTAATCTAGTTTAAAGAATCCCAAGTAACGAGGCTTTCATAAAGTTGGCAATTTATTCTGATTACTCCTTTCATAAATCATATCCACCAACTCTTCTCCTTTTTGCTATTTTTACTTCTTGCTCTTGTTGCAAGTAGCACAAATAGCAATATTTTTTTTAGATTCCAGGAAACAAGCTGTGTGAAATATAAACATTGTGTTGGGTGAAAACATTCTTTCAAAGCATAGGAGATTTCTGAGACATCCATCAATATATGTCACACCTCATAGATTCTTTAGCTTTGCCCTCAATGAATGCTATTAATGTATTCAGAAGCAGCTTTACCAAAGAGAGCAACCAATTGCATGAGGAATTGTAGAAATGAGTCCTGAGGTCATGAGACACCTGGAGGAGGGCTTAAGTGGTAGTTGCCACACTCTGGTAAAGATGATGGAGGTGATTAGGCTTTGGCCCTTAATGTTGCCTCAGCTGGGACAGGAGATGGAAGGATGTGAATGTTTCATGGTTCTGTCCTGGTACAAGGTCTATGTCCCTTGAGCAGCCTGATAAAATGTAATTGGAACTCTTGTTATCCCTCATTTACATGACTGCCCGCCACACCATTTAACAGGTAACTTGTCTCATCTCCAGTAACTTGCCTCATCTCCACTTCTCTCAAAAGTATAAATTTGGCATTTGGATTTCTCTATGGTAGAGGGAATGAGAGTATGATCTTATTTTGCAGGCAAGCAAGGGGTGCTTGTGTGTGTGTGTGCGTGTGTGTGTGTGCGTGTAACTTTTTGGTAAGATTTATGTTTCTGATTATGTCAGATGATACATGGGTGGAACTGAGATTAATGCAATACCAACTGGCTGGTTTTCCATATGATCTCAATTAATTATTGGCTAGCTTTGGATTTTAGCATTAATAGAATGCATAAATTTGTCAATGGCAATTCTGAAACTCTGTTTCTGCTGCTTCAATAAATCATGCTATTTGTGAAAGTTCTTATTGAATGTGACTGGATGTATAGTATTGAATTGGTGATAATCAGAAATTAAGCCAAACTGCACCTAGCCCCTCTGATCTCTGACGACTGGTTAGAATACAAGAAGGGAGGTGTGTTTTCTGCCAAATTTCTGTACTCAATTATCTTGAATAGGCTTCTGTACGAGACTAACCTGTACTGACCTGCTACAGAGATCCAAGGATAAAAGTAAAGTTACAAACATGCTGACAATATATTGTCTGAGTTATATCTATCCTCAAGCTATTAAACTGGTAGTCTTTTTTCAGATACTAGAGTAAGGAAAGCATGCTTGAAGGAAGGACTGAGTCTTCCCAGTAGTAGAAATAAATACTTTTTAATATTTTTCCCCCAAAACTCTAAGGAGAAAAATGTTGTAATTGTTAGGTAAAATTAAATTAAAACTCAAAATCATAAAATGTAAAATGCACTTGCAAAAGATCTACATAACACAACACTTTTATAAAATGTTTTGATGCTCTACTGGCAGGGGAACAGGGCAAAGGATGGGGCAGGATTCCTAGCAAGGGGCCAGTCTCTTAACCAGGACAGGGAGGACCTGAAAAGGGCTTTTTAATCCCACTTGAAAGTGAACCAGATTAGAAGTCTTTGCTCTTCCTATAACAAATATAGCAGGAAGTAAAAGCAGACCAAAGGATTGGAGGTGTAACTGCATAGTGAATGGAGACAGCCTATGTTTGCTCAGACACACACCAATGCAGGCAGCTCCTTAAACCATGGCAGAAGATGCTGGAGGGTTCAACAAACACTTGCAGAAACATTGTTTTGTTTTAGTTTGGTTTGTTTTTTCTTTTTTTCTATAAGCAAGATCAGTTTTGCTCTTAAACTATATGAACAGTTAGCTGCCATAAACCAGGAGGGCTTGCAGGAATGAAGGGACAGCTAAACGTTTCTTTTGCACGGAAGTACATATACACTAAAGATAACCAGATACTATTACAGTGGGAATCACAACACAGTAATGTAGTAAAACCCACGGAATGAAACCTGCCTACATTGTCCTCATTAAGCAGTAAGACACCCCTTTCTCTTATTTGTTGCTTGCTTTATTTATTTAAACTTGGAGCAGAGACTATTCTTTGCATACAGCTTAGATTTACTATGTGTGCTGACCTCAGCCAGGCTCCCCAGACATTGTTCTCACACAGCTAAAAGATAATGGCAAAATCAAGCAAATATAGCAACTGTTATAAACCCAAAATAAAAATCCAGCCCTTTCACTGTCCTTACAGTTTGTCAGAATTGTGACTTAAGCATGAAGTCCAGAAAGCTTTTTCTTATTACAAAACAGTATTTTTGTTCAACAATGAAACTGATAAAAACCTGGCTCCAAGGAACTTACGAAGTCTTTCCCAGTCAAGATGAGGTCCACACTGTATTCAAAGCTAAAAAGGACTGAAGAGTTCATTCACTACTCCTGTTCATTCTACCCTAAAGAACAGGTACTGATAGCATCTCAGGTATTCCCAGAGATCATTCAACAGAAAGTTTTGAGAAGTGAATTTAATTCATGAGGACTATGTGACTTTAAACAGATGTCCCAGGTCTCTGAAAGTCACAGGACAGGGAGGGCCAAATTGGCCATAATACTTATGTGGTATACTTTTATAAACTAAGAGAAGCAACAGACCCAGGGAACTACAGACCAGTCAGTCTCACAAACTGGCAAAATCTGGGAGCAGATTCTCTTGGAAGGCATGCTAAGGCACATGAAAAACAACAAGGTGGTTGGTGACAGCCAGCATGGCTTCATTAAGGGGGAATGCTGGCAGACCAATTTCTATGGTGGGGCTATGGAACTGATGAACAGGGGTAGAGCAATTAATGCCATCTACCTGGACTTGTGCAAACCATTTGACACTGTCTCACATGACATCCTTGTCTCTAAGTTGGAGAGACATCAAT
>JAOEHX010012598.1:0-16131 GCA_025448015.1 Bolborhynchus lineola
GCTTTATCTTCTTCCATTGCTTTTCCTCCCCAGCTCTGCCTGATTTGAAGCATTTGTGGTCTGAGCGCTGCTGGGCCCCCCCCCCCAGTGCTCTGTGTTGTGCAGTGCAGAGCAGCATCTCTGCAGCTCCAGTGCTGGATTGAAGCCATTACAAATAGGAGCTCACTCCTGCACTGCTGGACCTGCCGGAGAGCAGTAACCGAGCTGAGGGGGGTGATGCTGCAGCTGCAGCCATAAATCAGTGACAAAGCAGTGGCTGCATCCAGCTCTGGGGCAGCAGCACAAGAGGGACATGGAGCTGTTGGAGCAAATCTAGAGAAGGCCACGAAGATGCTGCGAGGGCTGCAGCAGCTCTGCACCGGAGCCAGGCTGAGAAAGGGGGGCTGGGGCAGCCTGGAGAAGAGAAGGCTCCCGAAGGGGAGACCTCAGAGCAGCTCCAGTGCCTGAAGGGGCTGCAGGAACCTGGAGAGGGCCTTTGGCCAAGGGCCTGTAGGGACAGGACAGGGGAATGGCTTTGACTGCCAGAGGGGAGACTGAGATGAGCTCTTGGGCAGAAGCTCTTCCCTGTGAGGGTGCTGGCACAGGGTGCCCATGGGAGCTGTGGCTGCCCCATCCCTGCAGTGTTCAAGACCAGGTTGGACACAGGGGCTCAGAGCACTCTGCTCTATGGAAGGTGTCCCTGCCCTGTGCTTGGTTAGCAATAATGAATTCCTTTGTTGCCTGAATGAGGAGCATTTCCTGTGGAAGGCTTGGGCAAGCATCCCTGCTCCCCAGACAATGATGGTAAATGTTTAAAAGCCAAGGACATGGGGTTAATCCTCACTTTTGGCTTGTGACCTTCTGAAGCTGTTGCTCTGCTTGGAGTCACCATGAGCAGCCTGAACAGCCGTGGTCCAGGCACAGTGGCATTGCCATCAGCTGCATTCAGCACTATGTACATGGCATCAGCATCTGGAAGCAGCTGTTTTCCTGCTGTTGCCCTGGCCAAGGAGGGGCAGAGCCATGGGCTGACTCCCAGGGCATGTCCCGATGCCCAGTGCTGCTGCCTGGTGACATGGGGCAGCTCAGTCCCCTCATGGTGCCCTAACACAGTGCCAGCATCACTCCTACAGCACTTCGAGAGCTGCAGGTAAGAAACACCGGATGAAATCTGGAAATGTGTTACGTTAATCTCTCATAACAAATGCCCTGACCAAGGAATGAAATCTGGATTCCTTTTGCCTGAACTAAAATCCCTCCCAATGGAACCCTCGCCTGGTTGCGCTGCGGGATACGGTGATGGATGGATTCGAGGAATCTGCTGGAAACTGGCTCCAGCTGACACTGAATCAGGTGTTTTCCTGCTCCATAGGTCCATGTAAGGGGTTCAAAGAGGAGCCCCAAAGACCCATCGACTGCAGCGTTCCCTCTCCATATTCCTGTGATTTCCAGAAGCTTTTGACTACAGGGAACCAGCTCTCAGGAGGAGAAATGAGCTGACAGGGGCCCATTGAGAGGTGCCTGGATTCCCCCTAGCTCCAGCCTGGTGTTTGTCCATTGTGTGGCCAGCAGCGGGCCTCCCTGGGGCAGGCAAGTGGAAATTTCCTTCCAGGCCCCAGTGTCCTTTGAAAACACCATAAACCACCCGTGCTGTTCTTTACCCTTGCTTACGAGAGGAAAAGAGCCATCTATAAACCCAATCCTTAATTACCCCCCACAAACACCAATCCCTGCGGGTGATTGCTCAAGGTGAAGAGCCCCAGGGCTCATCCCCTGTGGGATGAGCTGTATCCTCTGCGCCACAGACTGTGTGCATCACCGTGCCCATTGCCTGCGGTGGTGATTCCCAGCTCCACGGCCTCTGCTGTGGCTTGAGTCTGCCTTTCAAGGCAGTGACTCCTTACTTGGGTGCAATGGGGCTTTGGGAGGTTTTATGTGTTTGATCACCATCAGGTTTCAAAGGTGCTGGTGGGCCATGGAATCATGGAATGGTTTGGGGTGAAGGGCCCTTAAAGCTCATCCAGTTCCAACCCCTGCCATGGGCAGGACACCTTCCACTTGGAGCAGCTTGCTCCAAGCCATCCAACCTGGCCTTGAGTACTGCCAGCACCCAGATCCCGTGGCACCCTCACCAGCAATCTTCAATTGAGAGCAACAGGGATACAGGCACTTGGGGAGCTCTGGCAGGACCTGGGCTGAGGTTTAGGGGAACCAGCTCTGACTGTGGTTCAGGCTCCTCCGGTAACTTGAAGTGAATCAGTCACTTTGCCTGCTCTCTGGGCTCTGTAGAAGGGGGTTGGTGATGGGTCAGTATGGGAGTGATTTGTCACAGGAGTGGGTTTCCCCCCCCCCCCAGGGCTACCATGGCCATTAATCAGGGTGCTGCTGGATCCCTGCATGTCCCCATGGCACGTGCTGCCTCTTGGCATGGTGAAAGCCACCCAGAGAAGGCAGCCAGGGGGGTTTCACGCAGGTCCCCTTACTATGGGCATCAATGGGAACAGAATGACATCCCAAGGCTTGGCAATGATGAAAAATACCCACAGGGAAAAAAAATAAATCTAAAACCTTGAAGCCAGGAGTTTTTATCAGGGCGGTGATAAAGAGCTTTATATTCCTGGGGCTGGGCTATCGCCTTTTATTGCCCTTTTTTTTTTCCCCTTCTCTTTAAGCAATGCAAATCCAATCCATTTTTAGAGCCTCCCATCCACTGCCTCTTCGTACAGGTCAAGGGGAGCCTGCCAGCCTTGCAGGGGGACAAGTGCTCCTCATCCCCGCACCAGGACCCACTGGAGCCCTCAAGCCTCCGCTCTGAACCACCTCCTCACCGGGCTGCCCCCAGAGCTCTCCCTGCTCCATCGCATGGCCGCAGCTGAGTGCAGTCACCACCCGGTGAAGCTGGTGATGGACATGGACCCCAAGGCCAAGCCCCCGCAGCCGCACTGGTACGAGCGCCGGGTCCAGCCCTGCGTGGCCGAGCTGCTGGGCACGGCGCTCTTCGTCTGCATCGGCTGCCTCTCATCGGTGGAGGATGCTGCGGGCGCTGGGAGGCTGCAGCCGGCCCTGGCCCACGGGCTGGCCCTGGGGCTCACCATCGCCGTCCTGGGAGACATCAGGTGAGAGCGGGCTGGTACCCGGGGCTGCACGGTCCTTGCTGGTGGACAGAGATGCTCCTGTTTCCCCACTGCCCATAGGGACCTCCCTGCCCGTATGCTGGTGGCTGCAGCAGCGCTGCACTGCCATTGAGCCTCTCTGTTACTGGGTGCCTTTTTACACGTGCCAGAAGCAGCCCAGCAGCACCCTGAGGAATGGCAGGGGAGGGCAAACCCACTCCTTGTGATGAATCATGGGGTATGGTTGCTGGTAACACCTCGGGTCTGGGGGAGTTTGTTTGGCTTGTGATTGCCACGCTTTATTTTTAGCCCCTCTTAATAGAAATGGTCAAAGCTGAAGCATTCCTTTGGAAAACTGAGGAATTTCCTTTTAAAAAGATGTCAGAGCAAAACGTTTGTCCTGAGCAGTCCATTCCCCTGTGTATTTGCAGGTGGAAAATCTGGATTCCATTTACAAGTGGCTTCAGTACCTCAAAAGCAACGCTTAGATGAGTCTGCTGGTTGAACAATGTGCTGTTTGATGCTAAGATGTACATTTATCCTGAAGGAAGAAGCTGGAACAGCCCCTGTGGAGTTTCATTCCCTTCCCCTTGGCTGGCTCGTGGATGGGGTGGTGGTAGATGCTCTAGCCAGGGGTTTATCTGCAGCCAGGTCCTCCTCCAGCTCTCAGTGTCCCACCCATCCCCGGGGTGTTTGTAGCCAGAGCCCTGTCCAGCAGAGACGTTTCCAGCATAAGCAACCCCCCTTCTCGCTCTCGTATGATGGGTCTTTAATTACAGCTGAAGAATAAGATGTGATTATAGTTCCTAGACACTCTGAGTCATCGGCTGCACCAGCAATTATTATTAGGGCTGATTGGTTATGAAACTTGTTCATTAAAGTGTGTCTCATGATAATCCCTTTTAATTAGAAGGTATCTGAGCTTGTCTTGCATGTGGTCGTCAAGATGAATGACTTAGGGCTGGTAAAGAGGCGAGGTCCAGCCCTTCCCAGGGCCTTGGTGGGCAGGAATGCAGAGGGACCCGTGTGCCTTCACCCTGGCATGGAGCAGCAGCAGATAAACCCTGACAGTCCCAGCGGATTCCAGCAGTGCTGGGATGGCCTCAGCCCTCCTGACAGCTCCCTGGGGATGTGCGTGCTGCCAGGCTGGGTACCAGCTCCACCCGGGCCTCCTCTCCTGCAGCAGCAGCAGGGACGGCTGCTCCCTGTGTAACAGGGAATGACTGATCCCCGAGCCTGTGCCCCTGGAGGAGCCGCTCCAGGGCTCGCTGGTGGCCGGGGGCTGCTGCTGCCACCAGCAAGGCTTTTGCAGGAGGAGATGCAGTGGGGTAACCCCCACTGCAGCAGGGCCTTGGGCAGGGTGCGGGTGCCCTCTGCACCCTGCAGCCCTGGGAGACACCTCTTCTGCCTGCACCAAACGGCACCAGGGCAGCTCAGCCGCTGCCAGCACTGCAGGAGGGGTTGGGCATCCAAAGGGAAAATGCACTCTGCTTTGAAGCAGTAGCTGCAGACAGGAAATGTCCGGATTCTGCTCTTCTGCTGCCCGTAGCATCTTCCCATGGGAAAGGTGGAGGACTCCTTTGGGCTTCCAGCCCGTGGTGAGCACAGTGCTCAACCCCAGGGGTAAAACCTCACTGGTGCTCCTCTCTTCTTTGCAGCGGAGGCCACTTGAACCCCGCCGTGTCCTTGGGCATGTGGCTGGTCGGTGGGTTGAACATCACGATGCTTATCCCTTACTGGGTCTCCCAGCTCTGTGGAGCAACCATAGGAGCCGGCCTGGCAAAGGTATGGATGTTTTGGGGTACAGAGACACCCCAGGGGCTCCAGCAGCAGTGTGTATGTGATGGGGAGGATAAGGGGGACCCAGTGCTCGGCTCTGAGGGTAATTACAGGCTGATTGCTCACCGGGTGGCACGCTCGGAGGCTGCTGTGTGGGCTCAGGGCTTGTCTGGTGCTCGGGTGTCTGGTTCCTCCTCCATCTCTTTCACAGTCTGGCTGCAGGGCTCAGACAAGTCGCCCCCGCTGCGGTTTGGGGCTGACAGTGCAGTGCAGATGCGGGGGGGCACATCTGGGGTGATGAGTGCTCGCCGGCAGCAGAGGTTTCTATTGGCACCGATTGCGCACGGAGCGGGGCCTCTGCAGCTCCAGCCATTTCCACCCGCGGTGTTTGCCTGCGCTCTGGGGTCAGTTTGAACTTAGTGCTGCCCATTCCCTGCATGCAGGCATCCCGTGCCCAGCCGCACGGTGCCTCTGTGCCTGGGTGAGGCAGAGCGGGGCTGGCTCATTATCGTTATTATCTGTTGATGCTAGGAGCCCTCACTAATGAGTTTACATTCGCTCAGGGCTGGCTTTCAGGAGCAAAGTAATGAGATCAGCTCCTCTTTAACCTGATGCTCCCCACGCTGTCCTGACAGTGAGCACATGTGCCCTCTAAAGCCCCCAGTGTGGAACACGGAAGCACAACCAGGGCTGTCCCCACACAGGCTGTGGCAGCAAGTGAGCGGTACGGGAACGCTAGCGGAGGAGCCTTCACCATCATCACAGCTGATGATCAGGTCCCCTCCGCCCTCGGGGGTGAGATCATCCTCACCTCCTTCCTCGTCCTCGTGGTCTGCATGGGGGCTGCCAATGGGAAGACCAAGACCCCGCTGGCGCCTTTCTGCATCGGCTTCTCAGTCACAGTCAGCATCTTGGCAGGGTAAGTTCATGAGTCCTATTTCCATGACCATTCCCACCTGGCAGCTGCTGCTGTCTGCTCCTGCAACTGTTGTCACCAGTCTGGGTGCCCCAAGCAGGGGTCAGGATGGGACCATCGACTGCAGGGATGGAGCTGGTGCTCAGAGCATCCTGCAGTGCCAGGAGCAGCTCATAGCACCCACCGTCATGGTTCCCTTCTCCATCCCGGCTGCTGCATCCTGCATGAGGGAGGCGAGTGCCTGTGGATGGGATGGGATGTGCCCCCTTGCAGCACAGCGCAGGACCTGCTGCAAGGGAAACTGAGGAAAGCCCGGGAGGCTGCCAGTGACCCAGGGGCCCCTCTGATGTGTTGGGGAGAACTGCTGCGCTGGAGCTAGAGCAGCATGGCCCTGCGATGGGGTGATAGCACCCAAGGGCAGTGTTTGAGGAAGCCCTGAGCACACAGGAGAGGGTTGACCCGCACCCGCTCGGTGTAACCGGGCTCATGTGCCGCTGCGGTGGGTGCGGAGCGCGCAGCTCTGCATGTTAATGTGCTGGTTAGTTAAGGCAGTGCCCCCTCTAGCGGGATCCGGGGCTGTCGTTTCGCCGCTGCACAGCCCCCAGTGCAAATATTTACCCATCTCAGCTTCCTTTCAGCTCTAAACGCTGCTGCTCCTCCTGCCCCGCTCCAACGCGTGGTCCGGAGCATCCCCTGCTTTAGAGCCCAGCTCCTCCTTAGCCCCAGAACAGGCTCAGCCCTTGTGCTTCCACCCAGCGCTGGGTTTTCCCCCGTAGCTGGTGAGCCCCCGTGAGCACAGGAGGTGCCTGGTGATGAGAAGCTGTCAGGGTTGGGATGGTGGTCCCTGTGCTGCAGCTCTTCAGGCTGCCATCTGAGCACCAAGCATCCGTGCATGGATGGGGCCGAAGTGGTCCAGGGTGCTGCTGCCCAGCCCGAGCATCGCCTTGTGAAGGGCCCGGTGCTGGTCCCATGACCCACGAGGGCTGATGTGGCTGATTCGTTTCTCTTTCAGAGGTGCTGTGTCTGGAGCATGCATGAACCCTGCCAGAGCCTTCGGGCCAGCTCTGGTGGCCAACTACTGGGACTATCACTGGGTTTACTGGGTAGGGCCCATGGTTGCTGCCCTCCTCGTCAGCATACTGGTGAGGTAGGTGATGCTGCAGTGGTAAAGGGAGAGGAGCTGTGCAGGATGAGCCCCCCTATGTCAATGTGCCTCCCTCCCCCAAAGGCTCTGCCCTGCACCCAGCAAGCAACCCATTTTCCATGGAGATACCCAAGGGCTGGAGACTCCTTTCCCCTCTCCTTCCCATGAGGACATGGCAGCATCAACCTGTGCCCAAATCCATGAGTTTGCTCCATCCATGTTGCCTTGTGGGGCAAATCCAGGCTCAGGGTGGCACTGGGCTCTTGTCACTGTGTTTCTGTTGTGTGCTTGCAATGGCAAAAGCACTGACCCAGGTTTCTCTCTCTTTTACCTCCCCAAAGGACCCTGCTTGGTGACGGGAGCACCCGTCTGCTCCTCAAGTGATGCCGGGCATGGGGCTGTGTCTGTGCCATTGTCACTGACCTGCCATGGGCTGGTGCAGCTCAGCACAGTGCTGTGAAGCCAAACCTGTTCCTGGTCCTGTTCCTCACCATCCCACCTCCGCTTTGCCTCTCCTTACAAGCCCCAGCTCAGGAGATGCTTCACTGGATGCTGCAGGGACAATGGAAAGCAGCAGTTCTGAACTGGGCATCCCCGTGCTGGCAGCAGGGCCGGGCATCATCGGTCCGCCCCAGGACCAGTTCACCAGGAGCATCCTCTGACCTGCACCGGTGTCCACGGGGTCCCAGCCTCTCCTGGCACTGACTGCACACAGCATCCATCCCCTTGTGCTCTGGTGTGTGTGGCTGTGGCCGGCAGCATCTCCAGTGCAGGCATCTCCCTAGTGCAGGCAGTGAGAGCTGTTGGTTCCCAAACACCCTGGGGGAGCCTGCTTGACCCTGCTCAGGTGATGAGGACCCGGGTTGAGCAGCCATGCCTGGAGGGCCCCATGGCACTGATTGCTTTTGGACTTAATGGCAATATTAATTCCCAGGCGTGATGCAAGTGGCTCCCTCTACCCTGACACGTGTCTGTGGGAGCTCCCCAGCCCCAAACGTGCTGATGGGCACTGGCAGGCTCCATCCCCTGCTCCATGCTGGCTCCTGCATGTCTCCCATTTGGGCATTCCTGCTCCCCTGTCAGCACCCAGCCCGTGGGGATCCCACGTTCCAGCACCCAGGATGCTCTCCCATGAGATCCCACTCCTCATTTTGCTCTGTGGCTCCTCAAGCAGGTCCACGACGATGCCCACAGAAGCTGCCACAGAGGAGGGTGATGGGAGGAGGGACCTTTGGTGACAGCCGATTTACGGCTCCTCTCAGCATCATGAGGACCAGGGGGGTACTGCCCCCATCAAGAGCTCGGGGTGGGTCCATCATCCTCTGCCACAGGATGAGTGCTGGGCCAGGGGGGTGAGGGGAGGGGGCTGAGTGCCAGCGGGAGCTGCTGCCGTAAGCAGGAGCCGGAGGGAGGAGGGTGATGGAGCTGTGTGGGCAGGGGGAGAGGAGCCAGCACAGGGCTCTGCGTCAGCAGTACCCGGCCCCAGCGGCAGTTCTGCCCTGACTCATCATGTGGGCTCCCCAGGGGGGGTTCATAGGGACCCTGTCCCATCCCCACTGCTCGGAGTGATAAACCAGCACCCAGGGTCACGGGGAGTGCTCCCGGCCGGGAACCCCTCAGCTCACCTGGGCTGAGTCACCCCCAATGCTGCAAACTCACCTCGGGAAATGCCTCTTGCTTTCCAGTCCCTACAGGTGTGCTCTGGGGAAGGGGCTGTGCTGAGAGCGCTGTGTCCCCCTTATGGGGCTGCCCACCAGCCCAGTACCGGGATCAGTCCATCAATGGGGCTGGTGTGGGTGCGAATGGACCAGGCTGCTGCAGGCGGGAGCAGCAGCATCTTTCCAGGGTCAGGACCCATGCACTGGGCCCTGGGTTCTCCCTTTCTCCTGCTGCCAGTGGGTCGGGAGGGAGGAATCCCCCCGGGTAGAGCAGGTGCTTCCTACCTCTCCTCACAGGCTGCTCCAGGCAGAGGCAGGGAAGACATTCCCAGCTTCCCGGTGTCCCCGTGGGGCTGGCAGAGCCCTGCACGCTGTCTCCTCTCTATTTCCAGCTTGGTTTCTATTTCCCCAGCCTGGGAGGTGACCCACACGTGCACACACACGCACAGAGATGAGTCTGTATTTAGAAAAGGACAAGGTTGGGGAGATGCTGAAACGAGGAAGTGCCAGAATTAAAGCATCCCTGACGCAGGGGGGTGTTTGCCTGCATCCCTGCCCACAGGGGCTGGGCAGGGGGATGTGGTACCCTGTGGTACCCCACAATGGGCAGTGTGAGCCCCGGTGACCAGGGCACAGGCAGCTGCTCATTCAGGAAGGAAAATGATGCAACCCTACAGGAGGAGACAAAGCGCATGAAGATGTCACTGGGATGGTTGTCATGGCAACGCCACCAAAAGTGCCAAACCAAGCAAGGATCAACCTCGCTGCCTCCTCCCCATAGAGAGCCTGGGGGGTGTGAGGAGTTGATGGGGGGTCCCAACCTGTCCTGGGCCCTGCTCAGGCTGTTGACCCCTGTGGGAGTGGGGCTGCAGGTTCGATGGGTGCAATGGGCATGGTGGGTGCCCACCTTCCCCTTTTGAGAGGAAGCATCACCCCAGGGTGTGCAGGAAACACGCTCACGGCTGCAGCTGCCTCTGCATGGAGCTGATTCCCTGCTGCACTCCGAGTCCCTGTTGCACCCCAGAGTGCTGCTTCTGGGGGGTGCAGGGTCTCAGTGCCATGGTCCCACTGCAGTGGGGATGCTGCTGACCACCAGCTCCTGTCGCATGGCTCAGGCGAGGGAGGCAGAAGGAGGATGTCCCGTTCAGAGCTGCATGCGCTCCCCTGTCTTGCTGCTGCTGTGCTCAGCACACGCGGGGTTCATCCATCAGGGTAACTCTTCATAAAGCATCTGTAGCAGTGCCTTGTTTTGCTGGAGTATTATTTAAGAGCTTAATTTATGCTAATTAAATACCAATTAACTTCCAAGCACTTGATGTGTTTTAAGGACATAAAATACATCTCATTCCCCTTCAATCCAATTTGTGTCAGGCCTGGCCATGGGTCTGCACCGTGTGTTTGTCAGCACATGGATCTGTCACGGAACTGGGATGTGTCCTGGTGTTTTTCCCATGCATTGGGATGGGGATGCTCTGTGGCTGCAGCTGGGTCTAAAGAGGGACAGTGGTGAGGTGCAGGGTGGCAGGACCCTGATGCCCACACCCCTGAGGGATGCAGACCCCAAGGGGATCCCAGGGCACCCAAAGGCTCTGCAGTCATCCTGCACATCCTCACCCGGGTGTTATTGCCTGTGGTTGGTGCCAGTAAACTGGGGACATGGCAAAACTTAGAGTGTGCTCTGGGAAGAGCATCAGGAGGATGTATGTCCTGGCCTCACACTGCAGCTCTTCCACACTGGATAAACACCCTGGTTAAACACTGGCTGGGAGAGAAGCCACGCTGAGGCGAGCATCCCAGAGCCACCCACTGCAGGGAGCATCTGGGGTTTGTCCATGCAGGAGGCTCCTGATGAAGACCCAAGTGGAGTTGGAATGCTTCAAGGTCAGCACAAGAAATACGTAGCTACTGGGGCTGAAATTCCTTCCCCAGGGATAGGCTGGATGGGGCTTGGAGCAAGCTGCCCTAGTGCCCACAGGCAGGGGTTGGGTCTGGATGAGTTTTAAGGTCCCTTCAACCCAAACTAGTCTGGGATTCCATGTTTCTATGCTGCAGAACTGAGTCCCTTACGGCCAGAGACCCGGCTCCATCGCTGCAGTGATGCCTGAGCACCCCTGAGCTCACCTCCAGGACAGGGATGGTCCAAGCAGTGAGGAAGAACATGCAAAAGAAGCAGTAACTGCGTGTTAGCAACAGCAGTGCTCGTAGCAAGAGGAAATCAGCAGGGCCACGCGCACAGCGAGGCTCACAAAAGCCTTTTCATTCACTCATGGGCAGAACAAGGCCTCACTGTTCCCTCACTGCCCCTGACCCTGCTGCCGAGGGAATCAGGAGCCCTCGGATGTTTTCCTTCCACATTCTCCTCTCAGAAGGACTGGGGGTGTCTTAACGTGCTCCCCAAAGCCTCCTCTTTAAATAGCAGCATCCCCGAGCAGGGGCAGCACAAGATGCCAGGAGCGTGGCTGCGGCACTGTGATGGATGGATGCTTTTTAGAACATGCCCCATGAGAGCATCTGGGAATTCTCGCTGGGCTCTGCGGGAAAGGCTTTGCCAGCCTGCAGCAATCCCAGCCTTGGAAATGAAAGGTGACTGGATCCTTATAGCTCATTTTGTCCTTTGGGCAGAACCGCAGCAGGATGCTCTGACCCTCACCAGGCAGGGCTGGACCCATGACACCAGCCTGCTCCTCCTGGCTCCCTCCTGCCTCTGGGGGCAAACTGGGGGGCTCTGGAGCCCTGCTGTGCAAAGAAACCTTCAAATCCCATAAACTACGCCTGCAGCAATGACCTTACACGAGGAACTGCATGGGAACAGGGAGCAGCGCAGCTCCTGAATCCCCTGCATTGTCCACAGCTCCTGCATCTCCACAGCTCGTGCATCTCCTACATCTCCTGCATGTCCTGTATCTTCCACTGCTCCTGTGTGTCCCACGTGTCCCTCGTGTCCCATGTCTCCCGTATCTCCTGCAGCCCTCACACCACCAGCAGCCCTGCAGTGCTCCCCATTCAGCCCATGCTGTGCCTGGCGCATCTCTCCAGCCCACCCCATGCTCATCTCCCGGGTGCCTGCTCCAGCCCCGGGAGCCCCCCGCTCGCTGCCCGGGTGCTGGTGCCATGGGGAGCTCCCGGGGCGCCGCTGCCGGGTGCTGTGTGGGCACTGCCATGGGGACGTGGGGACAGCGGAGGTGGGAGATGACGTGCGGAGCCGGTGCCGCGCGTGAGCTGGCATCTGCATGTAGGAGACGGGAGCGAGGCGATGGAGAAGGGAGTGGGAGTGGAAATGTGTTCTGGGGAGGCTTTTGAAGCCATTAGCGGGGTCCAGGCAGGAGGAAGCATCCTGCCCTCCTCTGCCCGAGGGGTTGAGGACCGCGGGGCTGGGCAGCATCCTCAGTGTGCGCCACATCCCTCAGTGTGCGCCACATCCCTCAGTGTGTGCCACATCCCTCAGTGTGTACCACATCCCTCAGTGTGTACCACATCTCTCCCTGTGTACAGCCCCAATCACTGCACCATCCTCTGCTGCTGTATTTGCTGCTGCCCAAGAACCTGCACAGATGCCAGAGCAGCCTCCTCCTGACTTGCACCTGAGCACAGAGCAGAGCCCCAGCACCACAACAAGCTCCAGGGGCTTCTGCAAGCAATGACAGGCAGGGACCTGTGGTCTGTCATGGGGATGCCTTCTCCATCATGGTTTTGGGAGCCAAAGCACTCCCAAACCTGGCTCCCTCTACATAAGAGTGGGAGAGATCCTGGAGCACAGCTGGTGAAGGGAAGCGGGGTGAGGAGGGGTGATCCCTCTGCTTCCCACCCCCTGCTTCTGCTTCAGCTCCTCATTTATTGATCTTTAATTTCTTCTCGCTGTCATCACCAGCCCACTCGGGCTCTCTGGAGAGGAGCCCACAGGAACGTGGCTCCTGGGATTCCTGACAACCTATGGGCGGTGGGGGGGGGCCGGGACCTCCGGGTCCCCGATTGCCCCCAGCTCCTGGGGGAGCGGAGCCTCCTCTCTGCACCCCCAGTGACGTTCATCCCCGCTTCCCCCAGCACCATTGAGCTGAAGGAATTCCATGTCGGAGGGGTTGAAGCCGCGTTTGGATTGACGTTTGTTTCCAGTTGGTTTGTGGATTATTGCAGCTTTTGTCACTTTGAGTGTTCGTGGAGAGGAAATAAACAGAAACACACAAGGCAAAGCCTCAGACACTGATCTGTGCTCATGCAAAGGAATGAGAAGCCTGCGTTCAGACCCTCACCATAAGGCTTGGAGTGTGTGCTGGTGATGGAGGAGCCATTGGTCCCATTCTTTAGGCCATGGGGTCCCTCATCACCCCACAGCATGTCCCTGGCACACTGTGGTCCCCAGCACTGCCATGTCCACTGCCTGCCCTCCATCCCTGCACCCCGTGTTGGAGCCGGCACAGCTCCTGGTCACCATGGAGACCTGGGATGTGGATTTTGAGCCATCTTGGAGGAATTCCTGCTCCCCCAGCCCTGCACAGCCTCTTGTTCCCTCGCTGGGCTGCAGCCTCGTGCTGCACAGCCCCATGCAGAGGCTGCAGAACCGACTGCATGACCACGCACACCACCATGTGCCTCATCCCCACCCCGTCCCCATCCTCCTCCAAGGGCAGCCACAATGGATGTCACTGGTGCTGCCCATGGGCTCTGCTGGGACCGTGTGTTGTCCTAGGGACACCGTCCCGTTGCAGAGACACAAGCCTATGCTCTTGAAATGGGCTGAAATCACCTCCTGGCCCCATGGCGGGGCTGGGAGCCCAAGCAGAAGGGCAGTTCTCGGTGGGCTTCTCACCTGTCCCTTGGGATGCTTTGGGCATGATGCAGGACCACCATAATCCTTCAGACAGGTGCCATCCTTCCCAAGCCAAGCAGAGAGCAGGCAGAAACCCCCCAACCTGGGGTCCAAGCTGGCAAAGGGGTCATTGCACCAGAGCACCCTTCTCCTTCAGACACCATGTTATTCCCTTGTCCCCATAGTGGCTGATCCCATTGCTGCCAGCAAGACCTCAAGGAGTAGGTTTGGCTTCAGAAACAAGAGTTCCTCCTGCTCTTCACTGGGTTTCTCAGCTTCTGGAGGGCATCAAACCCTCATTTGGGTTCCAGCACGAGGAATCTCGGCAGCAGGACTCTCAGGTGTGGATGTGCCTGGTCTGTGCATCATTGGCTGGAGGAGAGGCACGAGGATGGAGGATCTCTCTGGAGCAGCGGGACCGGCTGGAGCAGAGGCTGGGCGGAAGGGGAATGCTAATGGGATCTGTGCTGGCAGCAGGCGGAATGCTGCACAATAAATAGCCATTTTAATTACTGCACAATATTTACAAGATTGCTTCCTCATTTGGGAAATTAAAACAAATGCTCCATCAAAATGATCAACATTGTACAGAGAGGCACAGGGCTGATAAAGAGACACATTGGCTGCTAATGAAGGAGTAATTGGCACCTTGGTGCTGGTGTGGTTTCTTCTTCTTCTTCGCAACCACTGCGGGAAGGATGGTGCAGGGCACCAGCAGCTCTGGGAGCTGAGGGACCATGGTCCCTGTCACTGGGGTTTGGCAGCTTGGTCACAGAACCACAGCCTGGCTTGGGTTGAAGGGACCTTAAAGCTCATCCAGGTCCAACGCCTGCCATGGGCAGGGACACCTTCCACTGGAGCAGCTGCTCCAAGCCCCGTGCAATCCCACCTTGAACAGTGCCAGGGATGGGGTAGCTCAATGGTCATGGTGATGCTCTGCAAAGAGGCCAGGGGAGGGCTGGGCAGAGGATGCTGAGCTGCAAAACGCCTTTCACTGACACAGGTTTCTCCTGTGTCTGTCCTGCTGCTCCTGCAGGCTGCGATCTGCCCCAGCTCTGCTTTGCTGCCCATCCCTGAGGTCATTTCCCAACTCCAGGCCCTGGGGTAGTGTCATGACTTGGAACCTGGCACTGATTTAGGAGAAACACGGAGATACGGAGAAAATCTCTGACACTGTGGTCGCAGAGGGACAGGGTCAGGATGAACTGACCACCCCTGGGTTCCCAGTGTCCGACATGGAAAATGCTGGGCCAGTACTGGGGAGATGACTGGTTCCCAGCCCCAGGAACTCCTCCCCCATATGGACCCCCCCTTCCCATGCTGCAGAGCCCCTCAAGCCTGGGCTAGGGCATGGGGGCTGGTTTGAATCCCCCCCACCACGGTACACACACTGATGAGCATTCCCCTGCCTGGGGACTGTCCCTGTGGGGTGGAGATGGCCTCTGGGTACCGACCCTCCCTCTGCATCCCCTCCCCAGCTTCTTTACTCGTTTCCTCCCCCCCTTCTTCCTTTTTCTCCGTTTACTTTGCAGCTCTCCCGTTGCCATGGCAACGGTGACATCCCATGTCATCCGGGGGACACACGGCTGGGGGCTCCCGCAGGTGGGGTTTCCCCTGGGAGCAGCTCTCACTCTCTGATGGTCACCCCCAGGACCGCGGTGGTACCCAGGGAAGGGCTGGAGCAGACAGAGCCCACCGTGGCACTGCCTGAGCTGGGATGCAGCAGAACTGGGTCAGGCTTCCGAGGACACTGGGAATAACAGCGGGATTTAATTATGCTCAGATACCCACTGACATCCAGCAGGTCGTGTCAGGGGAGGAAATTCCACCTCAAATGAAGGGGGGGAAGAGCAGGATGGCTCTTGATAAGCCAAATGTTGGTTCATAAGGAGCTTCCAGGGTCCCGGTGGATGTGGTCCGGACTGAGCTGGGACTGCTGAGGATTCAACCTTCCACTTGTGCCAGGGGCAGGCAGGATGCTTGGGAAAGCCTGGGTGACATCGCACTGCTCCTCCTTAGTGGTGTGGGAGTGACTGGGCTCCGTGGAGAGGTTGGGAAGAGCGACACAGGGAGAGAGCTGGGGAAGCTGTTCCAGTACAGACCCTCCCCCTGTGTCACTGCAATGTGAGCAGCGCTGGTGATGAGGATTATGTTCACCTGAGCTCACTGCAGCAGCTCCGGGGCTGGGCTGGCCGTGGCCTGGCATCCACACACAGAAACAAGCAGAGATCCCCTGGAAAACACGAGTTTTTCTGGTGCTTTGTGCCTCTGGACCTGGATCCCCCCAGCATCCCACGGGCAGCAGTTGGGTCATGCATGGTGCTCTGAGGGGCAGGAAGAAGCTGGAGGAGCCAAGGAATAAGTGACAGCTTCCTGCAGATGCAACCGGTGCCATGTGAGTGACAAACACAGAGTGAGCAGAGGGAGGGAGAAACGAACCTCACAGGGATGGAAGAGTCAACCTGCTGGGATTTACAGCACCCAGTGATGCCCGACCGATGCTGGGGCTGCTAGTGAGTGCCTGAGCAGGCCCAGGGGTCACAACAGGACCCCGGCATCCCCATCCCTCCACCCTGCGACCCTATGGAGTAACTGAAACCCAGCAGCAGCTGAGGTGCTGCCATCCAAAACCAGCCCCCAGTCATGTAGTTAGAGAGGAGTGAAAGCCTCATGCAAATGGTTTCCATTCAGAAGTTCTTTTGCTTTCTAAATTAGCAGCACGTCTTCCTGGGGCTTTT
>JAOEHX010012600.1:0-12425 GCA_025448015.1 Bolborhynchus lineola
GGCCGGTCCCCTCCGTCCCGCCCACTGGCGGGCTCTGCCATCGTCATGACGACGGAGGACGCCGCACGGCCCCGGCGGCAGCATGGCTGCCTACGGGCCCGGGGTGCTCATCGGCAACTGGAACGAGGACTCGTGTCTGGGGGAGGTGAGGTGGAGCCGGGCTCCCCTTCCCTCGCCAGACTCTTCACCTCCCGGTGTCCCCTCAGGGTCCTTCAGTTCAGTTTAAACCCGGGGTTGTAGTGCTGGATAACATGTCTACCCCCCCTCTCTCTCCCAGGACCTCTTGAGGGATTTTCTGCGTAAAAGAGAACGAGGAGAACTTCTAACACAGAGAATAAACAGACTTCAAGATAATCTTTTAAGGAAGGTAATTTTTTTTAGATGATTATGTCAGTCCTCAATGGCTCCACATAGACTCGTGTAGCTGTTACTAGTATTCTATATGCGTTAAGGATGCTATGGATTAACATTTTGAATGCTGAAATACTTCTGACATTAGCTTCAGATAATTCTGTAAAAAATTATATATATTTGTATTTAGATACACCTGTCAGTGTCTAAGGACGGATTTGTTCATTTTGGAGACACAGTGATGCTTTTGAACACTGACAACAAACCCTCGGTGGAGAATCCTCATGGAGTGTGTGGCAGTCTGACCTTGGCAGTCAATCTGGATGAACTGTCCATATTTTCACCTCTACCACTGCAAACCCTTCATGAAGTCAGTGCAATCAGGAGTGTGGCCCCTGTGGGTAGGAATACTTTCTCTATTTTAAGGTTTGGAACTTTATTTGTTGTTTTCAATTACTACTTCAGCTTTCATTATCTTGTTTTGAGAAATGTCAATGAAGTTTGCTAATATACAAATGAATTTGAGGAAGATTAATTTATTTAAGAGTCTTTAACTTGGGTTGTGCATTACGCTTGATTCTGTTCCACCTATGTGAATAATTCCAAGAAAATTTAAACCAGCTTAGAAATGGTGTAAAACCAGAATGGAGTTCACAGTATCGTTTGATAAGCTCTGCATCTGTTTTAAAGGTGGACATATTTCAGCTGCAGAATACAAAACATGTCCTAATTTGACTTAGAATCATTATCCACTCTCCTGCAAATAAGATCTCTGAAGTGGAAGTTTGTGTTGATGCTTTTTCTGTATGTGGACAGTGTTTTCCTAAAAAAACCCACTAACAAAACAACATATTCCCCCTCTCAAAAGCATATTTAATTCCAGCTGTTTGTGGGAGAAGAAACAGAAGAACAGGGTCCTGCTCAGTAGTCAAAAGTTCTGCCTGAGTGCATGCGTTTAACAATAGCACATAAGAGTACAAACTAACCCATATAATCCTGATTGAGCAAAACACTTTGGGTTATACCCAAGAAAGAATTTTGATGCCAAGAGCATAATTTAGGCCTTCTAGAACTGCAACCAAATGTTTTTGCTTAGCTGCTGACTGAATGCTATTGAGTCCCTCATTAATAATTTTATCAGCTGTAGCTGAAAATACTTAGTGAGTTTGGCACTTAATGTTTCTGTGAAAAGCAGAGATTATTCTGGAAATAGGGATATACCAGCATGCATGCTGATATAATGAACCAAATTACTGTATATCAGTTACATATATTCTTAGCAACTTTTGTTAAGTTACATACAAACAGAAACACACACTGTTCTGCTTTTAGTCTGTGATTTTTCAGGTGCCTGTAGTAAGTATATTTTAAAGGGGCCCTCAGTGCTGAATTCCTACTGATTTTTCATTGGTTGTTATCTTTCCACCCTGCGTGTTAATGAACGCATCATAAAAAATGATCAATACAGTCTCTTTCTATTCTGTTAAATATTTTAACCAGTAAATCAAGTATGAAATGTCTTTTGAGTTTAGATATTTTGCCTATTTTTAAAAGTAAACTTCATACAAAAATCTTGCAACAAGACATAACTGTAGAGCCAAATTTTAAAAAAAAAATAGTAAAGCTGATTTTTTTTAATAGTATCTTTCTTCCTTTTTACGATTTTAACAGTGTAGATGGAAGTGCACTAGGTGAACCAATTAAATATGGGCAAACCTTTGGTCTTGGGACAACAGGAGGGTTTTCTGGCCAAATGGTAAGACAGTAAAGCTGCTAATAGTAATGGTAGCATATACTGATAGTGTGCATTTAATTACTATATATATATGAAGCTGTACAGTGGTTCAGCATCTTGGCTTTACCGAACAGATTCAGAATCATAAATAGATCAAGATAAACAATACCTACTTAAAAAATGTATGCAACTTGCCTGACATCAGGTTTGCAGGCAAAGGGGGCCGTCAGACAGAATGTCTGGACGAAGGAGATTTTAAAAAAGAAAAGAAAAGAAAGAAAATGAAAATTAGTTTGTGTGTCATGAAGGAATTTGTTATTAGAGGGAGATTTTGATTTTTATTTTTTACTTTAAATAACTCTAAAAAGGGGATTCATTCCTTGTGAAGACAAACCTATAGCAGGTATATGAGGTAACATTATATAATATATAATATAGTCTACCATTCTGAGGAAGCAGATTTCTATTAATCATTAATATTGTTAACATATTCCCCACAGGAGGTTAGAAGTGAGTAATACATTATGGGTTACATGTGCACTCAAAATAAACTTTGAAAACATTTTCCTCTCAGCAACCACTTTGATGAGAGAGAATCTTTGGAATGTAAATTCAGTTTTAAAATATTATTGACCAGTCTGCAATACAGAATAGCTACTTAATGAGTTTCTCAACTGTAGAGGATCTATGTCACAGGGTTTTCACTTGTATCTTTAGCTTGGCAGACTGATTTTTCAAGAGTCAAAAGAAAATCATGTGTTGAAAAATATTTTCTTAAATTACAGACCTCTTTCTTTGTATTTATAATGTCCTTATTGCATGTTTTTTATTCACAGTTGTATCTAGCAAGTGACCATAAATCATTTATAAGATTTGCTAAAAAATCTTACCTTCAGCAAGTATTTTTGACAGATGAGCTTTCCTATTTGACCCGCTGGCAAGCTGTCTTCTTGGATCCACAGCTGCGTCTTGAACATGAAGGATTTCCAGTTCCTGTAAGAAATTAAAACTGTAGAAAACGTTGTGAAGATTTAATTGAAACAGTAGATGGAGTACAAATTGTGTGCATTTTCATAGAATGGCTTAGATAAGAAGGGACCTTAAAGCTCATTTCCAACTCCCTGACACGGGCAGAGACACCTTCCACTAGAGCAGGTTGCTCCAAGCCCCCTCCAACCTGGCTTTCAACACTGCCAGGGATGGAGCACCCACAGCTTCTCTGGACACCCTGTGCCAGCACCTCACCACTCTCACAGTAAAGAACTTCTTCCTAATATCTAATCCAAATCTACCCTATTTTCAGTTTTATTCATGTGTTTTCCTTATGTAAGTTCTGACCTGTAATTTTTGGAAGGGGGAGAGGGAAAGAATGATCTCTTTAATCAGGGAATCTGCATATACAACTGTGAGGTTCTGGTGTTTATTTTGAGGCTGATTTGCTTAGTTTTTCTCATCAGAATTTTTTTAAAGTTTGACATTATCAAGTTGGGAGAATGCAGTACTTGGAATCTGTTTTTCAGCACTTCTGAGCAATAAATTCCATTTCCAATATTAGGAGCTCTGATTAATTAAGGACTTCTGCACATTAAATTTAAAAAATATTAAAAACCCCTCAAAGCACCTGGATAAGTGGATGCCTTTCTAAATATGGGTTTTAACCCCTTGTAAGTAAGTTGAGTAGATGAAGTATTTTCTGTTCTACATACCTGTTGGACTTCCTGAAGTGTTCAGTATAGCAAAGTACCACAAATACAACCATTCCCCTACAGCCTTGAACAGTCACTCATTTATATGAATCAGCTCACTAGTATTTGATTAATACAGTCAAAATTATGTAACTGTCAAAGACAACATTCTTTATTCATGGTATTGGTAAGTGAAAGTGACTAAAAATCAGTTCTATTATACATAAAATTTGCAAATTGGTAAAATAGAAAGGTCCATTTCTAGGCTGCATCCCCAAACCATCTGGATCTTTCTTATGCTAAATATCAACCATGAATCAATATATCATATTGGTTCATATGAACATCAATATGAAGAATCACCCTGAGAGCAGAGGCCACTGGAATGTCTCTCTAATACATCCTTGACATTTTACTTTTTAAGTGCCCAGCAGAAGGGAGCGGTTGAGAGTTCCAGTTGTGTTGTTAAGTGCCCAGCAGAAGGGAGGGCTAGAACTCCAGTTGTGTTGAGAACTGATAGGGTGTAAAATATCTCACTATAAATATACATCACTCCTGAGTAATGCAGCTTACACTAAACAGTAAATAAAAGCATTTGATTTGAATAAGAACAGTTGAAGTCAGTATAAAAATTTCTGCCAAGTGTCTTCTCTTGGTTTTTGGTTTTTCTTTTCCAGGCAAACTCCAAAATTATTATTACTCATTGCCAAACTAATCGCAGCTTGGCTGTTCCGAGGAACTTTTGGACAAGGTAAGCATAATTTATAACTGGCAGGCATGTCCATAACAATGTGCCAGCATCAAGAAGTACTGTAAGAAACAAGATAGGTACTTTAGGAACACACTGACGAAACGGAAAAGAGTGCAAAATGCATATCCTTGTTTCTCTTATTTCATTAGTATTTAATTAAGCATTGTAAAGGAGTAAACCAATTGTTTCCTATTAAATTCAGAGCAAGAGATGAGTCCTGTTAAATTCAGAGCAAAAGGTGACTGAGGATTTGTATCAAGTTTTTGAGGATGAAATAAGGTCTGAAAGTTTGAGGCTGAAGCAGCTATTGAGCAGCCAGATTTTTCCTCAGTCAGAGAGAAATCATGATGAGAACCTAACCAGCTTACACATACTGCGTCAGTGTACCAGATCCTTATACTGATGGGGCTGGTTTAGCTTTGAAGCTAGAAAAGTGTCATTTCCTCCTGACTTGAAATTCCTAAATTATTCATAGGAAACCAAGTGGGCTATTTCATTTCTTGTAAGGGTCTGATATTTAAAACTGGATGGTGATATTTCTGAATAAGCCAAAAAACCTTGAGAAAACCTTGAACAATTTACAGGTAATGCAAATCTGCTGAATTTGTATGTGTATTCATTGCCCCTACCCATCCCCATTTTTGTTTGACTTTGCAGGTCTTATTTTGGAAGAGAGTATGAAGTAATTTGTCACACTTTTCTGGACACCCATAAAGCTGAAGAAGATAAGAATTACTGGGAAATAATTACAGGAGATCCCAGTGATGAGGATAGTACAATGATTGATAGGCGCAACCGTCCACTAGGGTGGAGCAGAAAGAACGAGTCCTGTGAAGATACAGAATAAAAAAATCCTTGCCTGCAGCCAACAGAAGTCAGTGAGATTTTGACTCCTGGGTTTTCTGTTCAGATTCTAGAGATGCTCATTTTAAAAATGGAAATGAAAGTCTACCACAAGTAATATTGCACAATCTCATCATGGTTATACAGTGGGCAAAAACTAACAGAATTTTATGAATCACACAGAATGTTAAAAATTCATGAACCAGGAAGGGTTCATTTGCCCATTTTCACATTCACTGATGGCAAAAAAATGCCAAAATGAAGGAAATCTAATACATTTTCGCTATATTACTGGCTTTCAGAGGGTACTAAACCAATTCTTCCCAGACCAGCCCAGTGTGACTCTTTTTAAAATGAGCGTACAGTTTCCAGAACACTGAAAACCAAACTCATGAGCTGTCATTGGATACTTTGAAGTTTAAAGTTCATGTGAAAGAAAGTTGGTTGTTGAACTTGTTGCACTCTCTGCCTAGCACAATGTTGTGCATCATTAAAAAATCACAAGTGAGCTGTCTCCATCTTGAGATTGGCTTCCAATTTATGGAAATGAATTTAAAAAGTGTAAAAATTGATTTTTTTTTAATGTTTGGCCATATATCCTAAGCATTTAAATGCCAACTGATCAAGAACTTGAGCACAATGATATATAGCAGAGACTTCCATCAGTTTTTTCCAACCACCACCATTTTCCGTTTGCCTCCCACCCACAGAATTTTTCAATTCATAATCACTTCTACCAAGTTTGGCAGCAAGGTAAAATTGTTAAAATTAAGCCCCAATAAGGCTCATGAAAATATGTGCTAAAGTAGAAAAGGAATAAGAGAGACTGTAAATTTATCCAGTCAGAAAAAGATCGCAGTCTGTGTTCATTTCTAATTAGACACTGGAGAATCCACATGAAAAAAATGGCCCAAGAATGGTAAATTGCAGCTGGAACTCATGGGTTTTTTTAAACAAGAAAATCAACCAAGCATGAGATGTAAAGACATGCAAAACAGATGTCATTACTTCATAGTTACCTGCCTTTATATGGAAGCTGAAATAGCATCACAGTGGCTCTTAATGCATGACATTCCATTATATCCATTTAGTAAAGCCACATGTATACATATTCCATTTTTACTGTACCACAAGAGCAGGCTCTTTCAGCATGAAGTAAGTGAATTTCTGAGTAAAATACTACTTAAATCTTAAAACAGATTCAAAAAGTCATCAATGTTCGTAAAGATCAAGTAAAACTTTAAGTTTTACCAACACAAAAGCACTAAACTTTCACAAAAGAAGGGACTGGTCCAAACATGTCTCCAAGCTTTATTCTCAGATAAGCTGTTTCAAACCCACTGACAAGGCTTTAAAAGCTCTTGCCTTTGTTCAGTGTAAAGTAAATCAGCAGACTGCGGTACTGGCTAGCTAGCACTTGGCATATAGGGTCTCAGAGCAGGACACGCAGGTTTGCTTTGGGGGAGTGTATCACAGAATTTCAATCACAATCCTCGTGTGCAAACCTCCACAGATCTGTTATAGATGGGGTATTATTGAGGAAACCAGGAATTTTTTCTTTCACTTTCTACATGAGTATATGAAACCTGACATGTAACTAATTATGCATATTTTTATAGAGACACTCCAATTTACAGAGATTAAAATTCTGCACATTTTCACAATAGATTAACATAATTCTGCTTTGATTTGGTAGGTATTAAAGCAAAAAAGCTTTGGCTGCATGAGTGCACTGCGGTGTTTCTAATTTGACTGCTGTGGGCATTTATTGGTGTTGGAGATAGCTATTTCAAATCTGGCTCTCTTTCCTCTCGGTTAAATGTAAGAAACAAGAAGAGGCCTTAAACCAAAACCATGGCTGAAACAAAGTTTCGTGTGAACTCATGAAGGAATGAGAGCTGTGTGGGCAGGGTGCCTTGGCCATGGATAGGAGCCGTTGTGTGACTGTGCATGCATTTAAGTGGAACAGAAGCAATGTGGGCTGTACAAAACCAAGTTTTGTAGTCTTAGAGAAAAACCAAATAGATACAAAAGTAGGTAATGTTGGAATTTGGTGCTGATTAAAATAGCTTGGAGACTTATGTGCGTGATTTGATCAGTCTGTGTTCATGGGAAAGAACTTCTCAAGCTATTGGAAAATGAAAATAGAATCAACAGTTCCAGATCCCATTATCAGTTGTTTTTTTTTTTACCTAATACAGTTTTAAACCCACAGATTTGTGCATAGCTTCTTATACTATACAACAGATATTTATAATACAGTTCTTTACAGTTCTTATTTTGTCCACGTGATGGCACCACATTTTTCGAAATAGCAAGATTATTGCTACATACTTAAACACCGCTAAACATCTAAATCCAAATAAGTCCCTGAAATAAAGGCACAAAAGCCAACTAAGTTAAATCAGGCCTGAATTTTGGGCTAGGAAATGCCATTGATGTTTTATGGTGATTTTGGAACATAAAGTTAAGCAACAGAGGGAGCTAGAAGAACGTAGAACGTTGTGTACTGCGCACAGGTAGCTTCTTAAAGCAAATTGAGACATTGAGTAATTTGTATCCAAAACATACTTGGAGGAAATTATCTTTAGGAGGTTTTTCTTTCACTTTCTATATAAAGATGATATGAATGTATCTTTATATATATATATATAATTTGTATAAAGATATGAATGTGTCTTTGTATAGATATATATAGATTTAAATATATAGATAGATTTAGATATATATATCTTTATATGTAATATAAAAATATAAATATATAGAAATATAAAAATATCTTTATATGTATCTATATAAAGATACAAATATATCTTTACACATAAAGATGTGACAACCAATGAATGTTTTTATGGAGGCACTGTTATTACTTACTCCAATTTACAGAGATCATAATTCTGCACATTTTCACAACAGATTGACAAAATTCTGCTTTGATTTTGCAGGTATTAAACTAGAAAAAAAAAGTCAGGTGTAGAATGCACCACAGTCTGTCTGATTTGACCACTGTGGGCATTTATTGATAAACACAGGATTTAATATGAAGAATTATGTTATTGAATATTAGTGCAGAATGTGAACAATCCTGCAACTGCCAGTAAGAGACACAGTGTGTTCTGGAGTATAGTTCAGATTGCCATTTGGCTCATGGCAGTGATGCTTGTCTCGTCTGCAAACCACTTTGCCGTATACCAATGCAACACAAAATTGAGTATTAAGAAACCTTTTAGCACTTTTTCCAAATGAGACCCAATATGGATACCTCTACAAAGTATATTGTGGGAAGAGAAAACTCACTTTGCCTGCATTCCAGGCAGCTCATAAGCTGTTCGCATGAAGCTGATCCTGAGCTATTAGTCCTTGCTGAGAGACAGGGTGCATTAGTTCAGATTTACTGCTGTGCTACTATAGCTTTTCAGAGGCCTGAGGAACAGAGAAAACTTAATCTGCACATGTTGTGCTGTGCAGACATGTGTTAGCAGCACATTATTGAACTAAAGAAGTGGTACAGAGTATTCATAGAGTCAGCAAAGAAAAGCTGACTAGTAAACTAGTTAACTCACACATTGGTAACACTGGATAATGAAAATCCAGTTTTAAATCTACTTTTCCTCTTCCCTCTCTTTTTAATGATTACCCAAATCATATTTCCCATCACATCACTTCTCCTCTGCCATACCATCTATCCCAAACTTACTGATTTGCTGTGGTTGTAAAGTGCTCTTCAAGCACTCAGCCCCCGTGGCCTGTCACCCTAATTACATCAATATCGTTAACCACAGAAAAGAAAAACAGTGTCTTATCATGAAGTATTGTTTTAGCTCAGACAACTGATCAGGGAAGGAAGCCATAGCATGTTTGGTACATCTGAGTTAAAAAACCCAACAAAACAGAAAAAGCACAGAGAACAGTACAATAGGAAATTCCACACAACAGTGGAAGAAAGTATCCAAGCACTGGAAAATCTGGTGTAGTTGGCAGGTAAGAGGGTCATTTTGATAACATCTGTGCCCACTCATCCTAAATTAACATTGCATGTCTGCTGTAATTCGAGGGGGTTTCGGGAGGTGGAATGTTCTTTTAAAACCAAAGCTGTTGCTTTAGAAATACTTAAGACTTTTTAATGCATGAAAACTAAATTAAGGGGCCAAAAAATAAAAATACAGAAATGAAATCAAAATACATTGAATACAAGTGGAAATTAGGCAATCTCTTGTAATTTTGCCAACTACACATCTATTCTATTTGAGGCTTTGTTCAGGTGTCATTCTCTGCCTGACCTGCCTGTATACAGCTTTGAGAGGTGCAAGCCACAGTTTCTAAGCCCCCTGCTTCATTCTGGTTTGACTTCACCCTGGAAACTGTAAAAGGGAATCTAGTTCTCAATACTGCGTTCCTCCTGGACACGAAGAAGAGTGGAAAGATCTGTCACCTTCCTGGATGTGTGGTATTTCAGCAGGGATGTGAACAGCCATATAATGTCAGCTACATGATTTGCATGCTAGGTTAGCATTACTTACAATAGGAAGTACAATTTGCAATAAAGACCACCCCCATTTTGGTTTGCAAGGGATTTTTTTTTGGTCAAAACTGTTATAAAAGGTATGTAATGAAACAATTGACACTTCTGTTCATCTTTTTGTTGCTGGGCTTGTACAAGGCAGTCTTTTACCCAAGAGAAGAGAATCATCAGTGCAGCACTTAGAAAGCATTGCTACAGCACTTAGCTTTTGAGAAGTTTCTCTGTTTTTTGGCAAGGAGGACTCACAGTGCAGTAGAATAGGCACAAACATTAAAAAATGCCTGATGACATTAATACCCTCAATTCAATGATGAAATTAATTCATACACATGCCTCTCTGGTGTATGTTTATATGAGAAGCTCAGAGAGCTAATTTCCCAACATCTGTTAAATGCTGCTTCATATAGTACGTCAAAACAAAACTAAACAGACCATCCAATTACAGGCCAGCTAGTATATATGTTTCTATAATGCTGGTCTTGTTTCAATTATAGGCTCCTTGGGGCAGGGACCATATCTTCATCTTTTTCTCCAAATACGAATAAATACAGCAACTAGTTCAGTAAGTAATGGCATAAAGTGGTTATTAAAAGTGGTTTTAAGATAACAAGAAATTGATGTAGGCCTGGTGCAAATAAACAGACATAAAGACATATGAAATCTATACATAAACCAGCACCAAATAATAAACTCTTAGTGTGGGGTATGGAGCTGTAGCTGTTCAAGTAGTTCTGATGTTAATAGGAGTTGCTAGGAGAAGAGCCCACAAACCACAGTGCTGTCCCTCTGGGTCTGACAAACCCACAGAGGGGAATAAGAATTATACATAGTAATGTTTACTTTTATACATATATTTAGTTATTTAATTATATGGCATAGTTAAAAATACCTTACCAACTTAAGTCCCATTTGCAAAAGTGACACCAGTCCTGAGAAATTGAAGAGCTGCTTCTGCAGCTTATTCACATTAGGAACTGATAGGAATTAGGTTGTACGTACCTTTGAAGATCTTAGTCTGACTAAGAAAATCACTTTCAAAAATGGTAATTAGCTGTTTCTGAAAAGGTTACCCGTAGAATTTATGAAAACATTAAATCCCTAAACAAAATGAAAGCAAGAAACTAGCGAATAAGCAAAGCACTGAACTAAAGTTTGAGTTACCTTTCCTTTATGGCAAAAGCTCTTAAAACTCTTAAAATGCTAATTAGTATGGATTATTTTTATAGGAGCTCTAAAAGATGAAACACAACAGTTCATGAAACTCACATCAGGCAGAAATTTCTATCCTTTGTCCCTGGTTTCCTGCTACTCTTCTTGCTTGGGCTTTCTGCCTCTTCTATATCCTGAAGAAATAACTGAGCAGTTGTTTAGGGAAAAGTTTAAGGTTCATCAGCTTTTCCATTTTTTTTGCTGACAATTTTGGCAGCATCAGTTTAGCCAGAACACCCAAGATATATTATAGTCTTGCAAATAACTAGTGAATTTAACTGACCATGAAGAGAGGCATATTTTGCCATGTAAATATACATATCTATAGAAATAAAAATGAATTGGCACTGTATACACATACATACCCTGGGTGCTTTGGTGCTGACATAGGAACAGCATGTAGTTAGCATATACAGGAGAAGAATCTTTCCTCATCTAAAAATACTTAATGGTTTCTTTGAAAATACCTAAACTAAGTATTTCCTTCAGTGTAATCTAAAGTGGCCAGCGATATATTCAGGTATCTAGCACATGTTGAGTAGAGGACCCAGATCACTTTACTGTGTGATCAATATTTCGTAATTACTTTTAAACTTGGTGGCATAAGTTCTGTGATGTCTTAACTTATTTTACTGTGATTTGTGAACTTGCTGCCAAATTGGCAGTTGAAATTTGCTTTTCAAAACTTTCCTATTGAAATACCAGTTTTGGAACAAATCAGCAATTCTGGCAAAAGTTACTGTATTGTACAAAAATATTTATGACCAACAAAATATTTTTAGACCTCAAGTAGAACAAATGTTAGCAACTTGAGCAGGTTGCTGCGGTAATGGTAAAACACTCTTCTGGGAGTCCCAAGCAGGCATAGCTGAATCCATCAGCATCCAACTCTTAACAGTATGGGCAGATTGAAAGACAACTAAAGAGTGCTCTTGCCTTGTTGCCTGGAGAGGGGGTCTCAGTATGAAACTGCAAACCTTACAGAGGCAATGCAGTTAACTCTGGCTGAGCAAGTTCTTGAAAAAAGCATCAAGACACACACCAGAGGATGGGGCAATCCACCCAGTGGTCACGTAGGTGTATGACATTACAAATTCAGGCTATTGTGATTAAAATGTACAATAGGCAATAATTATAAAAATGGGGGTTGAGCTCACTTCTTAAGTGCATGGTAAATTGAAGCAGCTCAGATGAGAGGGCGTCATGGGTTCAGCAATAGCAGTCATTTTTCTCTTTCTTAGTAGCTGGTGCGGTACTGTGTTTTTGACTTTCAGCCTGGGAACAGCACTGATAACACCGATGTTTTCAGTTGCTGCTCAGTAATGTTTA
>JAOEHX010012604.1:9489-29381 GCA_025448015.1 Bolborhynchus lineola
ATTTTCATTGACTAATTCTCATTAACTTTTGATCTTCAGTCTGTTCATCAAATAGTCTGTTGATGAATTTATCCTGGCATTTCCTAGGGCTTTGCTTCAATAAGAGATAATATGGAAAGAATGTCTTATTCTGGTCAAAATTGGACTGTTTTTTAAGGGAGTTTAGTATACAGGACATCCCTCTATTTTCAAAGACTGATTATTGGTGCAGACAAGGCTGCTGAATCAAAGGCCTCTTCTGTGCTGTTTTCTAGTTTCATTTTATAATATATCCTTTTATTGTGAAAGCTAATTTTGCAAACGTAATCAAAGCTTCATAGTACTTGAAGTTCCTGGTTGCTCTGAAACTGAGCACTTGTGCACAGTGTGAACACAGAGAAACAAGCGTTCTAATCTTAACAGTTTGCATATACTTCTGAGTCGTAAGTTAAGCATATTTATATCCAATTAATCGATCCATTTACACATACTTTAAATGTATATATTTAAGTTAAATTTACAGGTTTTTTTATCTCATGATTTTTCAACACATAATTTTTCGTCTGGTCTTAACTTGTGTATGAAGAAAACAATGAGTAGCAATCACTACTCTATCCAAATGAATTGACAAGAGTGGAAAACTACACAATACCTCAATAATAACATGAAACTGCATTTTAAAAATGGGAGAGTTTCTTATTTTTTTCAGAAAATATTTGTAGTCTGCAGTGTAGCTGTTCAGTTATTTCTTAGAAATTCAACTTCTGAAAAGTGTTGGTATCATTCAGTAGGCCATTTCAAGAAGAGGTAAGTCAATGTGTGCATATACAGAGTGTTAAGAAAATCCTATCTTTAATAATTGTCTATTTGAGTCTATCCGTTAGTTTATGTCCATTTTTATATTTCTTGGAATTAATGTTTAACTTTTCAATGTACCCTTGCACTTAATTTGGAAGGATAGGTTTGGCGTTTTACCTCGTTCTCTTTTCATAAGTGGTAATTCTGAAATTTACCTTCTAATTGAACTTACTAAAATAGAGACTGTCACAGTCTTAAGGTAATTTACCATGCATATATTCATATCTTCATATCCTCCTGTGTTTATTTAGTGTCTACCCTGATGTTTCTCAGTGTAGCTGCAGATTGCAGTCTTCTTCTTTGTGCCCTACCACAGTGGTGAAAGTGAATCTACTCTCACGATTAAAGTCTTCACTGTGGAAACATTGGAATAGGATGTGAAGAGGACCAGATTGCTCTGATAGATCAATGAGCAGCATTGCCCTGAAGAATATTCCCTGTGCTGTAACTCGCAAGTTCTTCGATGTTATACTATATTGTTTCATGGGTTGGAACTAGATGATCTTTAAGGTCCCTTCCAACCCAAACTATGATTCTATGATTAGCATGTGGACAATGACAGATACTTGGCAATTTGGTGCTTGTCTAAAGCTCAAACCTTCAGTTCCCTATTTGTTACAGGTTTGTTTATGATTTAAGGACAGTCCTTTGAAGCTAGATCCTGACGAAGCTTTAGGATCCTACATTTAGGCAATGCAGTTCCTGACTTCTTCAGCCCACAGGCTGAGACCATAATTTTAAGACAGATAGGAAGCCATCCTGTATGGTGGATGGAAGAACTTAATGAAAGAACCGATGAAACCATGCCACTGGAGAAAAAAACGTAAGATTCATATGGTATAGAAAGAATTATTACTATGTAACCTGTGTTTGGATATTTCCAGCTTGGTGAGAGAAACCTGAATTCCAGTTACCCCTCTGAAAGTCACTTCTGCATTTTGCATGAACACAAAATGATCATCACAAAATGAATAACCTTCATAACAAGAACAGAGCACCTGCAGGGCTATGAAATCTACTTGCTTTTGTCCATGCCCATATTCTGCCTAGCCCTATAAATTCACATGTTGTTGCATAAAGATCATACATAACAAAAAAGCATGAGTAGTTCATTTCTAACACTCATCTGATCTTAGAGCTTGAGGTAATATGTTCCTCTAGAAGGTGGGAGAGATTGGTTTCAACCTTGGTGCATACAATAGGTTATTATAATAAAGTGAGTGCATTATCTTCCAGCTCCTTGAAAGTAAAGGGAACCTCTTATAGCTTGATTTTAAAGAAAGCAGTTGCTATTCTGCATCAGCAGCAGCCCTATCCTCTTTTATATACTCTGATTACTCTGTGAAATACAAAGTAATGCTGTAATGTAGGTACTTTTTCTCTGGCAAGTAGTTGTTGCAGATGTAGGTTTTCAATTTTTCTTTCTTCTGCTTAAACAAGGATAGCGCAAGAATGCTCAGGAGTGGAGAAAGTAAGTAGAGTCTTGCAAAAAGATGCTGAAAAAGTGAGTGGTCTGAAGGGATAAATAGGTTTCCTGAGGGTTTTGAAGGAAGTGTTGTGGGAGAGAACAGAGAATTCAGGTGGGTGTAGGAAATGCCATTTAGTTTTTAATGCCAGGAGAAGGGGAAAGCTGGCTAAAGAAGGAGGGAAAGCAGCCTTGCTATACCTACAACTACACTCCTGATCAATTTCCTGAACTTTTCTTCTACCATTTTTTGGGGGGATGGGTGGTGTCTATAGGGTAAGGGAAGCGCAATCTGAGATGTACTGAGCCTCCTCCTTGGATCCAAAAGATGCAAGAGCTGAGTGCTGTGTGAACTTGAAACACAGACTGGCTTTTCAGGCTGGAATAACTTAACCCTCTCTCCTCCGATGCTGGCTGTGGAGACAGTTGGCTTACCTGAGATGCTGCTTAGTGTGTCAACTGCTTTCCTACAGCTTTCCAGCTATACCCCACTGTAGAAGACCTTACTGAAAGTGCTCCTTAGTAACCTGTTCTGCCACCTCCAAAACAGAGACTCTTAGAACTTCCAAACTGAGTAATCCTCTGAGGAGGATAAATACAATTTCAAAGGGATAAGAAATATTAATGAATGAGGGGACATATGAATATCACAGACAGAGAAGGAGAGGGAAGTAGCTCCTCTTCTTTTTCTGGAGGGGAAGATTGTTGTGTAGTGCATCTGATAGAATTCAGCTTAAAATTAAAACTTTATATTTGGAAAGTATAAAAATACATGTTTCAATTTCCTGTAGCTTCTCTCCTTCTGGTTTTCCATGAACAGTTCAGAAAAATTGCAAGACATTCCCAAAGTGAGTTAAATCTTCATCATTCTTGAGAGCATTGTGGCTAAAAACTGTTGCCTAGTTCTAAAGGGCACCTAGCTCCTCCCCCAATTCCCCTACCCTGATAGTTGCTTCACTAGAACGTATATATTTTGGACATTGGCAGTAGAGTGCTGAGTCTCTCCTGCATGTCTGTGCACTCTGCACAGAGTGAAAGTGAACTGTGCCTTTCAACAGCAGCTGTATCTAACAGGCCCTCATGCCAAGGAGTTTTTCCATACCATGTGACTCCTTTCTCTGTGGGGTTCCTATACACGGGAAGTTCGATCAATTAAGAAATCAATCTGTATCTTATCCAAAGCTGTTATGAAGAACCTATGACAATCTTGAGCAAAATCTGTGGCAAGCTATCAATGTACAAACTACCAAGCTAATCATTCTGCCTACTGTAACTGCTCTTCAATATGCTTTCAGAATGGAAATGTTTAAAAATTCACTGCTAGTTTTTTCCTAACAGCAGTATCTCAGCTCCTGTAAAAGAGATCTGTGTTGGTGTGATTTTAATTTTTTTCTCTCCCCCACTCTCCTTTTTGTGGAAAGACATCATGGCATAGGCATTATATGGATCTTATGTGCCAAAATATATGCAGCATAGATTGGCTACAGAGTGTCCTAATTTTGCTTACAATCATCAAATTAAACTTCTTTCATTCTACTTTTGACCACAGTCGTCACAATTTTGCACTTATCACGTTGTACCTAGGAGCACTAAGAAAGGAGCTGAAGTGCTTAGTTTGTGCCCTTTATGCCAGCAATGTTTCTTTTTATATTGGATCCTTTTATATTGTTGGAAAAAAACAAGCAACATCTTTATTTCCTGAATATCTGTCTTCTTTACCCCCTCTGACCTTTTTGTCAGACCAAAAGTTCAGGGCTATAACTGTGATGTGAAGCATTTTGTGCCATTCTTCCTCTTTTACTCTTGCTCTTTAGAGCATTCTGAAGAATTCTTTATGCCATACCCTGTGATCATTACTAGTGTTAGAGGCCAGCCAGAGTATTTTAATGCATCCAGGCTGACAGGTCAAGGTCTCATCACTGGAGATGTGATGCCTGACAGGTAAATCATTCTGCAGTTGTAAATTGGAAATATTGTTTTACAGCTGAAGCATGTCGCCACCTAGCTTTACTTATGTTCCCTTTTTCTCTTTTAAGATTTAGTATTTCTAAAGCCCTGCGTAATTCAGAGGACATTTTATATTCAGGTTAGTATCTTCCTATCCACCAGCTATCTGCTTTATAATCTCATACTAACGGCCACTCTATAATCTTTTAACTTATTTGGCTGATTTTGCCAATCCTGAGTTCAGCTCACTCTCCCTTTGAAGAGACTGTACCTGCTGTAGTTATTCCCATATGAAGTAGAAATTAATGATAAATTAACAGCAATCTCTCAAGGCTGCTCTTCTGAATTGCCTTTTTAAGAACAGAGAAGGAATGTGTACCGGCTACTATGAAAGAAATCACTGTTGCTTTAGATCACTGCTGTGAAAGGTCTCCACTAATATCTGCGTCTTTCTGTTCAGATTGGATTAGTGTGGAGATTAATGCACCTTGGAATTATAAAAAGACATTTCATATATATATATATAGAGAGAGAGCTAAATAGTTGGATAGAACTCACAAGAGCTGGCTCTGCTCTCTCTTTAATTGCTGTAATATAGTGACAGTCTCTTCAGATTACCATTTATATCCCATGGCAGATCAGCATTTTTGTAGAATGATCTCATCTTAATATTCAAGAAACTTCAAGATGATCCAAAATTATGAAGATTGTAATATCCTACTGTTTATTTTTCATTACTGAATATTTTCTTAATAGTAGATGACTATTAGACATAGAAAAAAAAATCAAATGTGATTGGAAGACAGAATTATTTTCTACAATTTGACACCAAAC
This sequence comes from Bolborhynchus lineola, assembly GCA_025448015.1. Lineage (NCBI taxonomy): Eukaryota > Metazoa > Chordata > Aves > Psittaciformes > Psittacidae > Bolborhynchus > Bolborhynchus lineola. The sequence continues at coordinate 14,573 of JAOEHX010012604.1, forward strand.
TCAAACTTTTGTTCAATTTGAGAAACCTAAAAACTGAAGAATTAATTTTATTGCCATTCAATTTTCCAGCAGCTGCATTGGAAATAATATGCTCCCAATCATTTTATATTATATTGTAATATTATAAATGACTGATGTAGTGAAGATGATTTGGAATTTTTTTAACCTCAGTAATTAAATCAATGCTCACAAAATGCACTAGGCCGATTTAAAACAATGGTGGTTTAATCATATATAGCATTTCTATATTTGGGGTTTCTAGAGGATTTGCCTACTTTCCCCTTGTCTGTTTTAATTGTTACATAACTTTTGTGGTTTGCCCTACAGACTTCAAGGTCAGCTGGAGAGCAGGCAAATCATTGCTTTGCTTCTTTGCTTTTCTGAGATTATGTAAACAGACTTTTAGAAAATACACCCCGTTTTCCTTCTTCTCACTCCAAGGAGCTAACAGTTCAGCAGGTCAGTTCTAGGGAGAATATTTCAGAGATGACTAATCACTAGATGTCTTTTAGAAAAACAGGAGAGTTAGAATAGGAAGAACTCACACAAACCACTTCATTGCTTTGCTTGAGGAAATCTCTTGACCTTTTTCCCCAGTACGTAAAAAAAAGGGTTTTAATGCTTTAATCCTGGCCTCCTCAGGTGAAATCTAGGCCTTGAAAAAATTAATGACTGTGCTATAGCTGCAAATTTAGTTTAGAAACTTGAAATTACTTCATTTGGCTTTACATATAGAAATATCTAACCTCATAAATGGAATTGCTTTTTTTTTTTTGTTTCTGTAGACTTGGTTTAGCACAAAATGAGGAAGGAGTGTTTAGTTCTTTCTGAAAGTCACTAAGAATCATCATTTCATCCCCAGTTCATCTACTGTGTATCAAAAGATGACATTTTCACAGTGTTCAGAAGTAGAAATAATGATGCTTATGTTTGCAGCAAGTAACTTGAAGTCAGATGCTTATATTTAACACACTGTGTAAAAAAAAAGAGTTTTATCAGGTTACACAGCTGTACAAAACAAAAATAAACTGTAAATAAAAGATAAACATGTTAATCATTAGGATTTTTTAGTTTAATGAAGTTAGAAATCTTGAATTATAATTATTTTAAACAGCTGATAGCCCAGATTTTTTGAGGTGTGAAGCACAAGAAATGGACTAGTATTACCTGCTCATTTCTAGATACAAGGATGCACTCAAAACCATATGGCACAAACAGCTTACACAGGGAGTCCAATTCCAGCCTACCCAGATCAGAGCAAACCAAGTTACAAGGATTTTTCAGCTACTGAAGACTTGGCTTAGACTTACTCTTCAGAAATGGTACTTTGAAAGAAAGTCTTTCAAATGCCTGCACTTGATTCTGCTGCAAGATTTACGTGACATCTTGCACATACCAAAGGAGTCAAAGATTATGCATTTTTAGGTGAGAAGCAGTAATAACTAAAGAGAAAAATAACTCTCTAAATTTTTAATTAATTTTAAAGTTGTGCAGTAATTTAAGCTTCTTCTTATCAGTAACATGAAATCCTTTTTCTTATATCGTTTCATCAAACCACCTGATCATTGTCTTGACTCTCACTATTTGATTATGTTAATCAAAAATATACATACACATTTTGAAAAGCTGTCTTCTGTGCCAGAGGCAAATTGTTTCTACTTATGAGCAATCATAGTATTTTTTTTCCCTCATTTGTAATCTTAACTAAGAACAATTCACTAATTCAGCACATGGCTGATCTGAATTTATGACTGGAATTCTGAGGACAACAGAAAATATAAGGCTTCCTCATCTAAATATAGTATTAATTAAAGTATCAATCTAAAAGACGTCATAGGAGGAAACCCAACTGTGTGGGAATAGCGTTCACCAATGTGACAGACAAATGTAGACCTTTCTCCTCTATGACGTATTTCTTGATAGGGTATAGATAGTTAAACTATCATAAAGTAACTACATGTTGTAACAATCTTTTGGGTACAAAATACATGTAGTTATATGCATGGCACCACACAACTGTGATAAACTAAGGGAAAAACAAAAGAAATCTCTAGGCAGGCCAAGGCTGGCCTGCAGAAAGCCAAATCCCTCTGAAGACTTGTGGTGATAACATTTGTCTATGGCAATAACACTGGTCTGTGAGATCCTGTGAAGAAGTTGTTGGACATTTTAATCTGTACTAAAGCTGAGCAAAACTCAGATTGCAATTAAGTGCAAGGTGTTACAGGCTTTCAGCAGCAACAGTTTGACAAGGCCTAATGTCTCAGCCAGCAGTGAAAGGAACAGAAGGACTTCTTTTGTTCCCTATTTCCAGCTTAAATTGTCACCAACATCAGTAACAATCTCCTTCTGACATATATCAAGCATATTGCTTGATATCATGGAATTGAAAGGGTGTTATAAATAAGTTGTGGCTAGCCAGGCAAAACACATCATACATTGTCTTGTTTCACTTTGCCAGTTACTGAAAATAATTGAAGGTTTGTTTAGACTGGGAGCTTTGTTATACAGCATTCCTTTATCTGTTCATGTTACCTGCCTTACCTACAGCTTTACAAGAGGAAACTTAACCTTTCCATGGCTGTAACACATTTTTAAGTTCCTTAGGTAGTAAAAAACTTAAAGGAATACAGAGCAGCATTCTGTTATAAATGTAGCAAGATTATACACTGGACTTCAACACTGTATTTTACTATCAGACATATTTAACTAAAAAAAACCCAACAAACCCACCAACTTGCTTTAGTAACTCTCCTTTTGCTACTTATTTGGCTTTTATACGCAGTTGTTTCTGTTGTTTCTTACAAGAAACACTGGAAACCAAGCTTTAAAAACCAACTAACTAAAGCAGCCTTTGCCCCAGCCACAGGAGGTCTGCCAAATAGCTAAGACCTATACAACAGACATTTTAAAAATGTGTTTTATCTTCTTCATGTATTTAATGGGATAGAGACTTCTGAGAATGAGATTTGCTTTTGAAATATTCTACCATGCTTTTGGCAAGATTCAAAAGATACTACAGATAAAACACAGCATTTTATTCTTACATCTACTTTACTACTGATTGGCAGTTTTTTCAAACATGAACTTAGATTTGCCAGTATCTTAAAACCTCAAATTATGTTGTACAATATTTCTTCTTATATTAAATATGTATTTATTCATGAAAGGCCTATATAGAATCATTGTCAAACTTGGTATTTTTTTCAGGAGAGTTACTGATAATAATCCAGAACCCAAGATCTACTCTAAGCACTTCCAAAATCTGCCTCAACTTTAATTCCAAAATTCACAGTTAGGAAATAAAGTTTCTGTGTTAGAAAAACACTGACGTAGTCTTTACAAAAAAAAAAAAAAAAAAACCAAAAAAAAAACCAAAAAAAAAAAACACACAATTAGCTTGAACCCCCAAAACTTATGTGAATATTAACAACCTATTACATGCAGTGTGCAATTTTTCTAACCATATGTTTCACTTTGGAAGTCCAGTAAGTGACATTCATAAAATCTCAATGTCCCTTTATTTTAGTTTTTAGGCAAGAGACTTAGCACAGGTATTTGTGCTATTGTTTAGATAAATCATATACTTGATTCCTTTCTTGAACAAAATTTTACCCATAAATACAAAATTGAGCTTAAGTAACCATGTCTTGCAGAAAAAAGTTACTTGCTTTTGTCTCATAACTTCGTTTTCTTTCAGTCTTTCAATAGACATAAATACATTTTATTGTTTTCTGTATGATTATGTCAAATAGTCTTTCAGGTTGTTTCTCTCTGGTTAACTTGAAAAAGCAATTAAACTTCCTTGCATGTTCAAATGAGTTTTACTTGAAGTAATATATACACTTTGGTTGAGATATTCCCATTATAAAGAGTGCAAGACCCATTTTCTTGATTGTCGTTAGTTGCTAGGATATAAGCAAAGTTCCATATAATTCTTAAATATGCGTAACTTAAAAATTGACAAATCTGTGGATCTGTTGCTATTGTATTTTGTTGTATTCCTGGTGTCCACATCTGCCTTTAAATTTAGGACTGAAACATCTATAAAAGGAATTATTCATAAATTTTTGAATATGTTTAAAAGTGATTGCACACACTTTCCAATTCAGTATGAAACTATACTTTTTTATTGTAGAGTCATTTCTAAAACTGAATGAGAAGTTTCTTTTGTAGTTAACCTGAGCTCAGAATATTTACTGCACATTGTTTTTTTAATGTCAGATGAAGAGAGAACTCACGTGTCTTTAACAAAAGCAGACTGTTTACTCATTCAAAGATTCTGTTCAGGGCTGTGTATTTGAATGAATTCCAAATCAGCAGTTTTATTGAGTTGCATAGCAATCGATTGCCTTTTATGTTAGATGAATGGTCATGTTCAAACCCTCCTTTTCTCCACCATCCTTTTTCTCTTCCTGGCCCACTGCCTTAGATGCCATCACCCAAAGCTGTTAGTCCCAAACGAGATTCTGTTTAATGGCTATCAGTCACTTCCAGTTTTTCACTGCATACAAATGACTGTATTAAGAATTGGAGATGTGATGTGCAGTTATAAACGTGAACTGTGAAAGACTGAAAGAAGTCCAAATGTGCCAGTTTCAAATGGGATATATGAGAGGCTGATTAGCAGAACTTTTTTCTATTTACAACAGGAATGTTACTAATTGGAAAAGAAATTTTCTTTCTCTTTTTTTTTTTACATGTGAAATATTTAGTGTCCATCTTAGGGAGATGCTCTCCCTTTCGAAATGAAATACATTTCCTTTTATTAATAATGTGTCTTTATACGAGCCAGTTTAACTGCACCAGACAAAGCTTATAACAGCTCCATCATGCCTGTATTGGAGGGCAAGGACATCATTAATGTTTCAGTTTATTTTATGGCTGTTTCAAGAGACAGGCTATGTGTCCCTCACCTAATGTCAAGAGTCTTCATTTTTTAATGTTTGCCACTTATTAGAATCCTTTCAGTGATCTCATCAACCCTATAGGAACTTAGTGAAATCCTCTAAAGCATTTCTTTTGTGTCTGAACACTGGTATTCAAAAAAGACCATAAGCGGCTGCATAAGGCATTCATGAACAAGAAAATGTACTTTAAGCAACATTGCAAAGCATTATACAGATGTTACCTTTTCATTATCTGACAGTAAGATAACTTTGTGTTAAAATCACAATTTCTACATTTTTTGTGCTATTGCCCCCTGTTCTACATGAAGATTCCTTGTGCTATTGGTAACACATTCTGTTCAGTAATGGACATACCAAATACCTTGCTGGGACCTTTTGGGAGCGCTCCAAATTTTAATTATAGCAATACTTGTGCAATATAACAAATATAACAATACTTGTGATTCTTCTTGCATATGATAGCTGCTTCATTTTGGTGTACAAATAAAAGTTTTCATTCTTGGGCACAGGCATACAAAGACCTCTAGATGTACCTCTCTGACGAATGTTTAATATTTTCTGAGAAAAGAAAAAATCAAGAAAATTCTAAGATTCATTGTGTTTTAAGGATTGTTCTGACATGACCTCTCATTCAGGTTTATGGCAATGTTAAGGACCATTTTATCTGAAAACAAATCAACGTCTGTGTTAGTGGCACTGTTGTTTATTTTGCCTCCACATAACTCACAATATCTGCTCCATCTCTTGACAGTTTACAATTCCTTCTTTCCACTGGTAAGTTAAGGTCTCTTTCCTGCACTGCTTGAACATGGGTGGTTTCTCAAATGGGATCATAGCCCTACCTGTAAAAATCAGCACTACATCCTTCTCTTTAAATCCTGAAAATCTCTTCCCTGGAGAAATCTTTTCCCTGAACTTTGGATTTCAGAAGTATTGGAAAGGACTACAGTTCTGGCCTAGGGTTTCTGCAGATGGTGTAACTAACTTCCTGCTCCATCTTTCCCCCCTTATAAAATCTTCCACTCTTTCTAGTGTGTCACTGGTTCCCCTGGAAACTCTTCACTGACTTCACCTTTGTTCTTATATGTGAAATGTGAACATTCGTTCTCATCTTTAAAGTCAGGTGCTGTTCCTCAGTGCATCTAACTTCTGTTAAAGGGCCTTTGCTCAGCCCAGTCTTCTTCCCTCTGTGCTCCATTTGTTCTCTTCACCCGCAACATGCTTTCTGTTCTGCCTTTGATAGTCCCACTCCACAGTGTAGGAATGGCAGCCTCCTTCCTGTGTGTCAAGCACTCTCTCCCTTTAAACTTACTTTTTCCACTTTACTCCTTACTTCTGACTGAAATGGAGTTGCACTGCCTGTTCCCAACCCAACTCAAACCTCATTATTCCTTACGCAATTGCAGACTCCTCAGTCCCAAGTGTTTTAAAATCATGAATAAATACATTAGAGGACATTAAGTTGGTTTAAAGTAGTGATTTATAGTCATAGAGAGAGACATAAATACGCTTAAAGAGCCCTAAGAATGCTTTAAGAATGGAACTAGATTTACGAAATCTAGATTTACTAGATTTAAGGATGAGAGTTTAGCCAGCGTTAGCCTCCACATCAGCACTACCTAGTTTAGCATGGGCACAGCACATTACCTAGAATTAGCTATCTGGCTTTCCTCTTCCTCCAGTATATCATGCTTAATTTGGCCATAAAGACTGTCACCAAAAAATCAGTTCCAATTGACAATATGCCTGTTTTCTTTAGTACAGAAGACTTACTACCCTAGAATGTGAGGTCACACGTTACAGCAAGCTCCACAACTCTGGTATACACACCATAAATCAAAATTTCATTCGAGGTCTTGCTTGGCTGGAAGTTTCCAGTAAGGCTGTAACTTGGCATGTCAGCACTGACAAAGCCAAAACTTGCTTTGTTTATGGTAGTTAACATATAACAGAGGAAAAAATAGAACAAATAAAACATGAATTATGGCTACATAATTGTTTTTGTTATGCCCAACTAGTCTGGAGCAGGTCGTTTGTTTGTGAGCTTAGCAAAACGCCGTGCAATTAGAGTGCTAAGGATTATTAACAAGAAAAATGCCTGACAGAAACTGAAATTCATTATTAACAGAGCTTTCTTTTTTTTGTTGTTGCATTTGGTGTCAGAACTGCTTAGGTGAATTTGCGATTTTCTCTTTTTGGGTCAAGGTTGCACTGTGATTATATTCAGTTTTGCAATCTTTCTGATCCTATCCTATTGATCAGAGGTCAAGTACCATTTGATTAATATAAACCACAAAGATCTGAAATCAGGCATAATCTATTGCAAACATTCCTACTTCACTTAGAATTTACAGTAATTTTCCTTTCTCAATGCTAGCACACTATTTAGACAATTTTTAAAAACTTAACAGGCCAAGACAAGAAACTTCCACTAAATTAATGTCTATGCCTCTTTCTTTTATGGATAATTGTGTGGTTATGCATGTTAAACACATCCTTCATACTTGTGAGATATAAGTTGTATCTATCTCCTTGTATGCAATATTAAAATAGTTAATCTTTATTGATTTTCTCTTGTGTACTGCAGGTTTTGCTATGGTCGTATCAGCAAACACTAGCTTCAGATCTCAGATACTTGATATTATGTCAAGATCTATTCAAGGGGAACTGAGAACAAGGTGTTTGAGTATCTCATCACCTCTCTTATGTTTGCTGAAAGGATTCGTTGATTTATACAAGACAACTGTAAATGAATATGACTTACTCAAAATCATTAAGTTGATTTGAAGGCTATGAACCCACTGTCGAAGAGTGCTCAACTATTTATTATTGAAGTTAATGGATTTTCTCCTTTCATTGTAATGTTGTGAATCTACTGGTGATTTTATTCATCACAGACTAGCCAGATAGTAGACATGCATTTTGAAGGCTTCAGAATGCAAGAACTGAGTATTTTTTTCTATTCTTTCTCTTGAAATTTACAAAAGAAAGTAAAAAATTAGAATTCTTCCAGAACAAAGTGTTTAATCTGCATTTATTTCTTAGCTTTTGTTGGTTTAATGTATATTTATTTGTTCAGGGAAAACATCTGAAAGTTAGGTGGTTATTTTTCATGTTGCTGGGCTGTAGACTTCACTTTGCTTTGCCTTTGGGGAGATCATGTATTCTTGAAGAAGAAATCTCAGTTTGGCAAACAAATAGACTGTGGAACTGGCAGAGCCAACCCCAACTATTTCAAGGTTCAGAGTGAGCATGAAAGCTCATCTTTGCAGATAGCTACTGGGAATATCTTCCTGTGGTTCCGCAACAGAAACTTTGGCTAGTTTTCTTATTCACAGAAAAAAAAAAAAAAAATAATAGATCTTATGAAATAAATATAGGCTTTTTTGGAAAGCACATTTTAAAAATCAAAATAATCTATACTAAGCATTATTTTTAATAAGATCTGTCAGTGCTTGTGTGCTTATTCTAATAGTTAGGGAATACATTTGGTATTTCATGTTTAGTTGGTGGACAGAATGAGTCAAGTAAAACATTACCTCATGTATTCCCAAGCAGCTGTGCCTGTTGCAGCTTTGCAGTTTGTACTTCAAGAGCTGGTGGAACAGATGAATTGTTATGGGATTTTAATCAGAGTGGTTTGAAAAATCAAGTGATTCTCCTTACTGGGGTGTTTCAGCCTAGGTTTCTCATGGCTGAAAGACAGTCACATCTTTTATTCTCTCATTACCTCTATAGTTCTTGAATCTATGTGCATGTGCATACTGGTTTTATTTATTGCTGCTTATATATGTGAAGTTTTTGTTTTCCAGCAAACTGCTGTCACAAAGCAGTTGGTTGAACAGTGTTGAAGAAAGATTGTAGTCTTGAAGATTTACTGTTTAATTTGAAGCTCCAGCTGTGAAAGAGGATGTCAGCCTTTCCTGATGCAGCTTTGATGATAAAGCAGAAGGCAGAAGTGGCTAGTATTTCTAGTCTTCCATGGGGGAAATAACTTTCATTTCTTACGTCTTCTCATTAGAAATCCCATTAAAGCCTTTTTAAACTAACAGAACACACACCCCCCACCCCCATCCCCCGTCAATTACGGCACACCTACTCCTATCAGGACCTTCTGCTGTGTTTTAAAACACCATATGTTTATATATGCTTGTTCTGAAATTTGCCCAAATTACCCAAAATTAAAAATGGGAATTAAAAGCAACCAGCTTCTGTTAGGTATCCTCCAAATCCAAGAAGCTCTATAAAGTAATCCAGTACTTGACATCCTCATTGATATTTACATCCCTATATAGTCCAGGTTAGTATCAAATCAGTCACTAGCACATGTTTGCTACTTGAAGCAGCAGAATTAAGAAAGGCAAACTCATCTGCCTAAGCTATATATCAGGACCAGCAAATTAATACCATTCTGCTGTACATCTTTTGGGAAGTTGATCCTATAATGATACTTTGCTTCATTCCATGCATTGTGTTATGTGCAGAGTCACTTTATTCTATAGTCTCTGCATCATGAAACTTCTTTAATTTGATGTGAATAGTTTAGTGTTCCCCTAATTGACTCTTATTTTAGCTCTAGTCCTGGACATGTAAGTTGAAACACTGAGTTTCCAGAAGCCAGCAGCAACAGTTGAGGAGGCTTTTTAATGAAACACAATTTAAGCTTGATTATTTGGAGTGCATCAATTAAATAATTTCTAGTTCTCCCTCTAGCCTCACTGAAGTTTTTAAGACTGAACTGCTGATATTAATTCATAATTAATATCAACAAGTTCAAGTGTTTTAAGTTTCTTCATCATAAGAAAAAAGATAAATAACATGATTCATCCTTTGGCCTATTTTCAGTTGCACTGCATTTTATTAAGGCCCCATTGTTCAGTTACTTCTTAATATAGCTTTACAATTATGTGTTGATAAAATCAGACAGTATTGATACTTTTCTAAGTGGTTTTTTTTTTAACTAACTGGTCATTGTTCTTGCCTTAGGAAACACTATGTTTTTTAGCTATTATGCATATGTTGCATATTACCATTCATTGGTAATATAATTACCAGTGTTCAAAGTCCAAAGGTTCATTGTTGTTAATGGGAAGCAGAGGGCTGTTTATCCTTGATTCTGAGGCTGGATGTTTGCCTGAAGAAATTGCATATTATAACAGAGAGAAAAAATAGAAAAGGACAAACAGAATCAGTATCTAGCTTGTGTCTTTTGTATTGTCTTTTTACCTACTGAATAGGTATCCTTATTTTTTTTCTGTAGAATTTCTTCCATTGGCATCATTTTCAAAATTAATTTGTTGACTCTAAATGTGATCTCCAGGCTGTATCTAGTACAACAATTTATATAGTATGGCTGATCCCTGTTCAAACTAATATCTTTGCTTTAGGAAAGCTGAACATGTAGAACTTTTCAAAACACTGCTTTGAGGAAAACACTATTCTTTGGTAAATCCAGTCACAATTCCTAGTGCAATGATTGATAGTACTGAATGTCACAGATCTCCTCAGGGCAAATATATTGTTTATTAACACTCCACTGTGTTGATTTCTGAATTATATAACATGAATGACAGAACTGTTCTCATGTTTTAATGATTTGAATACTTCTTAGCTAGTATCAGTCACAGATTGCTAACAGGAAATACCCCAAAATTGCTACTTTTTAAACACTGTACATTTGAAATTATGACTGCATTTAAAATTTAAAATATGACCTTCTGAAAGAAGTAGAGCAACAAACAACATTCCACCCTGCAAAAAAAATTTGGAAAAGGATTACTTTTCTTTTTCAGACTCTCTTTATTCACATCCTATTGCGGCTCTTTCCCTTAATTCTGGTTCTCTGAGGATGAGGAAATTGAAACAGAGAGATAAGTGATTTGTTGAAGTTCACAGAAAGGCTTGATTGCAAAATCAAGATATAAATCTCAGAGGCCTGTTTCTTAGTCCAGATCCTCAAGTATTAAACCACAAATAACATGTTGCACTGAATTTGATACCTGAGATTTCCATCTCCTCACCAAAAGGACTGTGAACTCTCAGGAGATCACAGTGCTGAACTTAGGGAAAGACAACTTCAAATTCATGCTGAAATTATAAACGCATGGTTCAGTCAGATATTCTTCAAAACTTTTCAAAATATTACATCTCATAAATACACCCTCCTTTTTCTTTCCCCGACCTCACTTTTATCTGGCAGCATTAAAGACCCCTAAACAATAGCCCAGCATAGGAATGGTTGTGAGTCACATAGTCCAGCCTTCATGCTTTATGTCACTCATGATATTTAAAAACAAAATAAAGCATGGAATTAAATGTTGACTTTGTCATGAAACATATACCAGTTTACTGATATGGTGACCAAAAAAATGTGCAATGCATTTTCCAAGTGCAAAAGAAGACAGCCACCTGCCAGCAAGCCCTTTTAAACAATTTCTCCAAGATGCATGCCCTGCTTTTTCAGATAAACAGCACCACAAGCCTGTTTACAATGGGGACATCTAGTGACGCCGGATCAGATTTATATAGCTAACTTTTTGCAGTGTTGTCCCCACTCACAAAGATTCTCAAGTGAACTAGCAAATATGTCCTTTTGCTTTCCAAAAGACACTGGAAGAGGCAGGAACCATTTCTCTAGAACAAAGTCTAGCTTAAAGAAGCACGTATTTAGTCCCATTGAGGACAAAACCAAAAATCCGTAGTATTTTATTTTAAAGAAATAATTAGAAATGTTCAAAACCTGTCAGTTATGGGTTTTTTTCCCTGGTGCAATGTTTTTTTATGATGCTGCAGTGTACTGGTGGGTATATTTATTATCTCAATAGTGCATTTTTTTTTCTTCATCTGTGAAGTTTTGTCTTGAATATTTGTACCTACTGCTTAGCATACACCAATCTTTTCAGGTCATGATAGTATATAGGAATGCAGTAAATCAAGAAAGAACTGTGATAACGATTTCCTTTGTGATTTGAATAAGCATAATTCTGATATTTAAATGTAAGCTATAGTTATTTACATTACATGAAATTAGATTTTGTTGTAGTCCGCTGCTTTTCATTTTATACTGTGATGACACTGATTTCCAGTTCATACTGTAGTGATCTAATATTGCTTTTATATATGTCGACATTCACAAAAGCTCAATGTACCTTGACATCCTCAAAGTACCTACATCTGGTTCTTTGCCACAGACTATTGTGTCATTCAACTCTGTGTATCATGCTGCTGTGTGTTGTTCAGTGGCATTAGCAAAAGGTGCCCTGACACAGACTGTTCTGTCTGTCTCTTCTCTGACAATATAAATGGCTTTTACACAGCACAGGTGTATTTTAAGTGACACCACTGAGACCTGTTGGTCATATTTCTACAAAGCTGCAATTTCTCTGTTGATGGAAGCAATGCTTTTAATTAAGGTTGTGTTTTAATTAAGGCCTAATTAAGGAAAAAGTATTACCAGTTTCAAATCAAAAGAATTTTTCCTAATAATTCACATCTAATTGCCTTTTTTTTTTTTTTTTGATCATTTATATTTCCTGAGCTTGTTCAACATCAAAGAAATTTGTTGAGATTGCCATATAAAAAAAATCCATACATCTTTCATCTGAAATTGCGACCACACTTTCCTAGAATCACACCTGAGAAGTTTGGAGGAAAAAAGGGAATCTGAGTATCTTTTAATACATACAAAGCAATACTTTGTCATACCTGTTTCTTCAGCCATTGGAAATCTCTAAATATGAAATTGAAGTGACTTTACAAAAACAGAGCTACCACACTGCACCTTGCTAGTTACATTTTGCTTATCAGCTGTAGTTGAGTCAGAGCAAGAACTTAGTGAAGAGGTTGGGGATTCTTTGCTTTTACCTTAATTTCAAGGAAAAAATGCAAAAGAAGAATTCATTACATTACATAAATTGATATGGTCATGCCTTTTTTTTTTTGCATCACATTCCAGCAACATGATGTTAAGATGCCATGCTGGTGACATGCAGTCACTAAAGCTTTTCTTACCAGTTTCAAAACTTGAGTTTTATATTGGCACCTGCAAACACTAACCTCAGATGTATTTGCAGTTATTACTATCAGAAGAGATCCCTCCAACAGCCATATGAGCAAATGGTTGATTTAGCTAGTTGCTACTTGTCATTCACAACTCAAGGAGTGTATGCGTAATATATGTAAAAACTGTGATCAATCCAAAGAGTGATTTTAAAGTTTAAGCATTTCTGTATTTCAATACACATGAACAATCAGCAGCTGGGAAAGCAAACAATGTAAGCTGAGTAATTAGCTTCTATTGAGTTATTTGCTTAATTCTAGTAATTCTTACCATGGTTTTCAAACATAAAAAAAATAACTCCATTTTAATAACTCCATTTTTAATCTGTCTGTATAACTTCAATATACTTTCACATCCATCATATTTGTTTGAAAACATCCCTCATCATTATACAAAAAAAAAAAAAACAAGTGCAATCTACTGAATCATAAAAATTAAATTTAATAAAAAGTAGGGCCACAGGTGATTCAATTTTACAATTACATGATTCCACAGTCATATTTTAATAGACACTTCAAGACTTATCTTACAGTTGAAGTCAACAGGACCTGTGGAAAATCAGTTTGATATGAAAGTCAAAAAGAAGATATTATGATAGTTCCTTAATGTATATGGATATAAAAACCTAAACATAATGTGCATCAGTCTATGTCTATGGCATGATTTTCCTCAGATTAAAAAAAAAGTGAAAAACCTGGAAGAGGACTGGTAAGTAAGTAATTGGGAATTAGAAAAGGCTGGGAATTAAGTGCTATCAGGAGGAAGGTGAAAGCCCCCCTCGGGAAATAACAGAGAAGCTATTAGCCTGTGCTGGCAAAGTGTAAACTCTGTGTGCTGTGTCTCAAGCAAAAGATGGACTACCAAATCCAGATTTCTCACAAGCAACCAGCAAGTGGAGGGGGGAATGATGGAGAGGCATCAGGATTAGCTGCTGCTCCCTGGATAATGAAGCACCTTGAGACTCTGCAGCAAGTAACATGCTCTAAGTCCTGACGTTAGCAGACACACATGAGCTACTAAAAGAGTAGAACAGGAAAATAAGGAACAACAGATGCTCCATTTTGAGAAAAGGGCCAGAGTCTTAAAGAGTAGCAGACATGGGGCTCTGGTCTCCAGTGTGAAGTGTGCCCTGTGAAGCCAGTCCCCAGAAGGGGCATTGAGAGAGTTACAATGTCATTTCACTCACTACCAAACAAGTAGTAGTTATAGTTAAATTTTAAGGATTGACCATTGCCAAGTTCTAAATAATGTTGGAGAAATAGTGGGTATCTTCAGCTTCCTGTTTCCTTGGATTCAAACATGTCTAATATGTTACAACTCTTCTCTATTATAGAATCATAGAATCATAGAATAGTTAGGGTTGGAAAAGACCTTAAGATCATCTAGTTCCAACACCCCTGCCATGGGCAGGGGCACCTCCCACTAAACCACATCACCCAAGGCTATGTCCAACCTGGCCTTGAACACTGCCAGGGATGGAGTATTCACAACTTCCCTGGGCAACCCATTCCAGTGCTTCACCACCCTTACACTAAGGAATTTCTTCCTCATATCCACTCTAAACTTCCCCTGTTTAAGTTTGAACCTGTTACCCCTTGTCCTCTCACTATAGTTGCTAATGAAGAGTCCCTCCCCAGCATCCCTATAGGCCCCCTTCAGATACTGGAAGGCTGCAATGAGGTCTCCAAGCAGCCTTCTCTTCTCCAGGCTGAACAGCCCCAACTTTCTCATCCTTTCTTTGTACAGGAGGTGCTCCAGTCCCCTGATCATCCTCATGGCCCTCCTCTGGACTTGTTTCAACAGTTGCATGTCCTTTTTATGTTGAGGACACCAGAACTGC
>JAOEHX010012609.1:0-12584 GCA_025448015.1 Bolborhynchus lineola
GGCGGGAGCGGGGCACTGGGCGGACCCCAGCCCGGCCCAAAGCGGAGCGGCAGAGGCCGGCCCGGCCCGGCGGAGCTCCGGCTGCCGTGGTTGGCCGGGCGGGCGGCGGGAAGGCTGCGTTCCCTGAGGCTCACGTGAAGACCCGAGAGCTCTCCGCTGTTGGAAATGCGCTTCCTCTGAGCGGTCGTCCCGGCTGGAGGCTGTCGCTTCAAACCTTGGCTGGCAACTTCGGGGGGGTTTGGTCTTCCCCGCTTCTTTCCGTCTCCCTGAGGGTGAGCGGCTCTTCCACCGCCCGCCTGCCGCCACCTCCTCTTTTGCGGAAGGAAAGCTTTCGCTCGTTCAAAAGTAGTGGTTTTGGGGGTTTTCGTATTGTTTTATTTTCTTTTCCCTTAATCGGGTTGGGGTTTTATTACTGCTGTTGTTGGTTGGTTGCTCCTGGGTTTCGGTGTGTGCGCGAGGGTTCTCCGCGCAGGCTGGCGGTAGCCGTCCCGCTGGCCGGAGGCGGCCGATGGAAAAGCCATGCTTCCGAAAGCAGCCTTCCACCTGCTGCTGCGGTTAAAATATTGTTAAGCAGCCGGTTCCTGTGGCCGAATGAGAGGAAGACTGCCTCAGATACCGACAAAAAAAAAAGAATTGGCAGTGAGTGCCGAAGTTGTTGCAGACTGTTGGTCTGACTGCTGAGGAGAACGTGAGTGGGAGAGAGAGAGCGCTGTTGCACACACAAAACCACAGAGGGAACCCACAATTTAACCAACATCCCCAAACCCAAGTTTTCAGCTGTGGACCTTTCAGCATCAGAGCTTGCGATCGGCTGCGACCTTTCTTTAAATTGACGAAAGACGTTACGCCAAAGACAAGTGCAAAGACAGAGATTTAAAGCTTGAATGCCGTGCGCTGAGCTTTCCTTTTTTATGTTTTCTTTTTGCGCAAAGATGATTGAAAGGTTATGACACGAATACTCTTAGAGCACCGCGAACCAAACTACTGAAGCTCATTTTCAAGGCTGCTTTAAAAAAAAAAAAAAAAAAAAAAAAAAAGTCTCGCAGAGAACATTAATGGATTCCTGTTGTGTTTAAATTCTCTACAGATTATACTGTAAATATTTTATGAAGTACGGTATATGCATGTGCGCGGGCGTGTGTGTACGTGAATATATAGATGCAGTCGTAGCCAGCTGACCTTTGATCGGGCAGTCTACCGCCTTCTCTGAAGACTGGCCCCGAAATTCCCTCTCTTAAAGAGCAACTTTTGCCTACGGAAGACTCTGATGTATTTCGTTTTCTCTTGGGACTGTAGAGAAATCACCTGGAAGAAACTGATAGGCAACTGACTCCCTGGGAAGCCCAGGCTTTGCATGTGTTTCTGACCGCGTCTTGTATGTGACTTGCCTAAGTTTTTCCACGGTACTTGGGAGTTTGGAAGGAGCTTGTCTCCCTATAACTTTCTGCGCCACGGCAGCAGAGTAGATGCTCGGGCGTTGCGGTAGAACCCCGCAAGGACGACCCCTCTTTCACTTATCGGATTTAACGTGATCTGCTCTGCCGCGCCAGGAAGCCAAGAGTTAAGTCTCGGCGCGCTCGCTATCTCAGCCGCCTTCAGCAAAAAATTAACTTTGGGGACTGGCGTAGAAACAAGTTTCCCCCGGGTCCTCTGCCTGTATCCGTTTATGTTGGTCCCCAGAGAGCAGATCGCTGAAGAGTTCCGCTCGTTTCGCTGTTTTGTAAAAACTCTGTGGAGGTCTTTCACTCAAAAGGCTTGTTGTGATGCGTATCCCCGTAGATACCAGCACCAGCCGCCGCTTCACGCCGCCCTCCACCACGCTGAGCCCGGGGAAGATGACCGAGCCGCTGCCGCTGCCCGGCGCCGAGCACAGCGGCGCGCTGCCGGGGAAGCTACGCGGCGCCGACCGCAGCATGGTGGAGGTCCTGGCAGATCACCCCGGGGAGCTGGTGCGCACCGACAGCCCCAACTTCCTCTGCTCCGTGCTGCCCACCCACTGGCGCTGCAACAAGACGCTGCCCATCGCCTTCAAGGTACGTCCGCCGGCTCCCAAAATCGCGCATCGGGGTGGTTGGGGAGGGCAGGAGTGGCGGGGAGGGAAGGGCAGGCTGGGGATACAGGGCGCTGACCCCGGGCAAGAACCCTCACTCCGACCGGGATCAAGGCGGAATGGCTCTCCGCGAAGGGGAGGACACGTCGGGAACGGCGGAGGGTCGCAGCCGGCCCCGCACCTCCCTCCTTCTATCCTTCCTTCTATACTTCCTTCTGTTTTTCCTTCTATACTTCCTTCTGTCTTTCTTTCTGTCTTCCCATCCTTCTTTCCGCGGTGGCTGCGCGTCGCTACGCGGCTCTCGCCAGGGCTCTGGGCAGCAGCAAACAGCGGCAGCGGGGGCACGCAGTGGGCTGGGCGGTCTGCCTCCCTCTACGGCCCATTCATAACTCCGGTAGTAAAAGGCGGCTCAGCTCGAGAGAGAGAAAAAAAGAAAAGGCAAAAGGCAAGGCCCGAGGAGTTTGGGTGCCCTGAGGACCAGGTGTTGGCGCAGCACGGCGCAGGCGGCTGCAAGCATCCCGGACCTGAAGGAGCCCCGGGCTCCTCCAGAAGTTGCCCGCAGTGGCGGCGCGTCCTTTTGCGGGCAGCCCCGCGGCGCAGCGCCTTGCCGGGGCTCCCACCGGTGTTGACATCCGCCCGCCACCGCAGACGCAGCGTCAGGTCCCGGTCGGGAGGTGCCAGGCTTCCCCCGGCCAAGCTGCCAGGAGCTCTGCGGAAAACACACGTTGCTTCTTTTAGCTGTTTCCAAAAGAATAGTAAATGTCAGGGCCTAGCCTGGACGGACCTCCGGCCTCATGGATGTCCCTTGTTCCCTCTGCTAAATCCGTACTTGGTAGCCCAAGTAAATACGGAACCAAAGATGGGGGGAACAGACACTGGGCACCCCCTGCCACGGGCCGCCGCCGGCTGCGCTGCGGTGAAGGGCCGGGGATGCCGAGCAGTGCCCCCCGGTCGACTGCGGGTAGGGAAGGAATAACTGCTGTGATTTTCTCCCTCTCCCGGCCTGCTGTCCCGTTAGCAGGATTCAAGTAAAATTCACCCCTCCACACCCCTTTGATCACGCTCTTTTTTGGCTTGGGTCTGCCGCAAACTTCTTGAACGCAGTGGGTTTCTTGCTGCTGGTGTAGATACGCTTCCGAAAGGAAAGGGAAAGGAAAAGATAAGTATTCTCATTATCCTTTTCTCCGAGGAGGGAGCCACAGAGACATGCAGGTCCTAGGAGCCCCGGGTTAGATTTAGGTTAGGGTTTTGGCTTCTTGCTTTCCTTGCGGTCATTGCTAAACACCGGCTGCTTCAGCACAACTTTTTCGGAGGCGAGCACACCTCAGTCATCCAGATGACTTTTTGCGGGAAGAGAAACGAGGGAGAAGGGAATCAGATCACCTCCCAGAGCTTTGGGAAATTCCGCTGAGGAGGCAGGAGTCTTTAGGGAAAAGTTTTCGGGAGAAGTGTGTCTGGAGAGTCTTCCTGGTTTATGCATATATGAGACTGGGGAACGGGAGGAACTAATCGTCAGGGTCAGCTCCTAAATTCACACATTTAGATTAATTATTACACTGTCACCCACGCACTAGGCAACTGCTGTTAATTACTCGGGAAGCTCTGCTCCTGGAAGGCAGAGTTACAGTGTGGAGCAGGCGTGAAAACCCGCTCCTTCCCGTCGGGAAAGGGGACACGCGAAGTCCCCAAAATGTGGACGGTGTTTCTCCGAGGAGGTCTCCTCCCGCCGAAGGCCACAGAGACAGCTCCCGCCGGGCCACGCGTGGCTGCGTCCCTACCCCGGTCATCTCCCGGCGGGGAACGGGGCAGGGGGGACGGACACACACGACGAGAGGCGGCTCACCGCAAGCGGTGCCGCGGGGTCTGGCAGCGGCCGGGGCCCCGCTGCCCCTCAGCTTCCCGGGCACGGGGAAACCCAAGCGGCGGCGGCTGCCCTGGTTATGTGCAAAACAAAGGCGGGGAACTGGTTTTGATAGAGAGCCCGCGCTGTTGTCCTTCCTCCTTACCCCCGCCCGCAGCCAGCGCAGCCCTCCGCGCTGAACCGCAAGCCCGCTCCCAGCTTCTGCAAACAGAGGAAGGGGTCAGCTTCTCCAAACAGAGGAAAGCAAGCCCTTCTAACACTGGGATTGCTAAACCTGGAAATAGGCTTGTAAAAGCAGCCCCGAAACCCAGGAGAGCGTTTCTTAAAGAGGTGGGCTCAGAGGCACCTGCTTGCCGGTGCTCCTCACCCCCCACGTCAAAACTCCGCCGTTCAGCGCTGAGCAGTGAGTCCCGAAATAGTTTGCCACATACAAAACCATCTCGCTAGAAACGCTGAATATTCACAGAGGCATTTTTGAAAGTTGTATTTTTTAAGATGATTTGGACCACGAACTAGAAAATTCAGTTCAGATCATTCCTATCCTAGTGTCTTATTTGCATCTGAGAAAAAAAAGCACTGAGTTTTCTTGAGTACTTGCTAAGAACCATTGTTTCAAGAAAAAGAGAGAGTTCACATTTACTTAGAAAAATTCACTCACGATATTTGATCTTAGGATCAGGATGTCATTTCAAACCAAAATGATCATTTCCACACATTATTTTTTTCTTATGTAAAGAATGATTCTGAGAAAATTAGGAGGTAATACGTAACTCTAATAAGGTGCCATATAGATTAATTGTCCAAACGCTGTTAAGAAAGAACCTAAATCTTTATTTTCAAGGCCAATTTTGTTTGATTGATGCAGCAGAAGTAGGCAATTTAGATACCCGGCAGCACTGCAACTTGTGCTTCTCCTCTGGCTTCTCTGAAAATGCATGTTTTTAAGAGCTAAAGACTACAACAAAGTGCTAGATAACTCCAGTCAGCAAGTCCCAACTTATCTATTTAGTCTTTTTTGTAATGTAAATGTTTGTATTTCTGTTTCTATTATCTGTGATTTTTAAGTCTGGTTTCTTTTCTCGGCTGTGTAGTTTTTTTACTTGTTTCTAATATTTTCTTCAGGTGTCTTATCGCTGAGGTTGCCTTTAGTGTAGTTTGAAAACGGGGATTTAAAATACTTGTCCTGTAAGAGACAGCTCCCTTGAATTCATGAAGATTTTTCGTCTCGCAAAATGCTAGCATATATTTCCTTAAACAAACATGCAAATATTTGTATCTCAGGGAGGAGAGGGTAATGCCCTGATTTTCCCTTTTCCCTTTCTTGTGCCTTTAATATATGTGCATTCATTAAGGCTTTACCGTAACTGATAAGAACTGGGTGCGTGCGTTGGGTTTGCAGCTGCTGATCTTACGCGGCAGTGTTTCTTATGACACAACACGGTGTAAGGAGAAGACTTCTGAGCTTCAAGTGTTCAAGCAGGGAGTCATTTATGCCAAGATCAGGGAAACATGAAAAAGATGGTGCTGAGTGTAGCGCAGGCCGCGGAAATGCATTACAGCGCCCAGAGGAGAGCAAAAACCCAAAAGCCTGGGCCGCAGAGGAATGGGAAAGGGGAAGTTAAAATAGATACGTAAAGAGGGAATTTTGACAAAGTGATTTAAAGTTTGTATGTGGAAGTGAAAATAGGGGTTATCAGTGACAAATGGGAGAGCACCGAAGTGAGAAACATAGCCTCCAATAGGAGGGAAGGCTGTGAAAATACCTGCGACTGGAGACCTTTCCCATATTATGGGGGGTAGCTATGGCTGGGCAATAAGCATCTCAAAAACAGATCAAGTAAAGATGCCGCTGTTCCTGTGTGGAAAAAACAAGTGTAATTAGAAACTAATAGAAATAAGACTGGGCCATGGCAAGTTTCAGCCTACTATAACTGCATGGCCATAAGCTAGAAAATGCTAAGAGGAAGGAAAAATATCGAACTGCAACTCAGATGACATGATGCAGGACTGCTTCCTCTTAGAATGTGCAAAAGGGGAAATAAAAACTAGCGAGATTTTTTTTCTCTCCTTTTTTTTTCTTTTTATTTTTTTTATTCCCTTTTGGTAGTAGTTCTGAGGTTGCTACTATAGACGTATTGGGGGAACAGAAACAGGATCTAAAAAAAGTATGGGAGGGGACCTAATTCAAGCTTGCTCTTTTGCCACAGTAAATCAAGAGAAACACCAGAGATCCATTTGCTTGTAGCAGGGTAAACTTGTTCTGAGAATTCAGTCCTGCTCAAGAAGACAAGATTAATTTTTCATCATTTAAAATCATAGACACAAGTCAGAAAATTTAAGGTTAGAAACCTCTGTATCTCTCAAGACACTCCATCAAAAATGCAGCAAATTCTGTGATCCTAAGTATTTGTTTGATAGATGCTGGCAACAAGAAGCCACAGCGCAAACATTTCAGAGCACGTGAAAGCCTTTGGCTGAGCAATGGCAGATTTCATTAGTTCAGATCACAGTTTCCATCCATCAGGTTGCGGATGAGGTTTTAATTCAATGGTTTGCTTTCAGGCTTCTAAAGGGAAAAAAGAAATTATTCAGAAAGTT
The DNA here is from genome assembly GCA_025448015.1 of Bolborhynchus lineola. Lineage (NCBI taxonomy): Eukaryota > Metazoa > Chordata > Aves > Psittaciformes > Psittacidae > Bolborhynchus > Bolborhynchus lineola. The sequence goes on from JAOEHX010012609.1 coordinate 6,510, forward strand.
GTGATTAAACATTTGACTGAGGCCTGCTTTTCCTTGGACTCATTCTGAATTTGTGCTGGGGCAGCTCTGTTCAGAGCAGCAGGAGAAAAAGGTAGGGAACTGGTGCAGATGTCGGGATTCTGACCCTCTGCCTCCATGAGATGATTGGTTTGGTTTTGTTCTCTTTGGAATTTTGCATTTCCATCATTATGCTGACTCCACTGGAGCTGAGAAGTGATGCTACTGATGTAAACCAGACCAGAATCAGCTCCTGTTACTTGAATTTGTTTATTGACAGTTCCAGAAGTATATCCTGGAAGGCTTATTTCGTGTATTGTCCATGTCGGAGTACATGGATTGTACTGTGCATTTCAGAGGTGCATCAATATAAAAACTTTCTTGTAGCTCTATTTTCTATTCCTAGCAAACTAGGCATAGAAATGATTCCCCAAGCAGCTTCTTAGTCTACATAAATTTTTGTTGCTGCTGTTTTTTCCCTATTTTATCAGGTTACTTGTTGATCTTCTGCACCCCAAATTAAATGTCATGTGAGGAAGCTGAGGCTTCTGCCCCTTGATTTTGCAGGTGGTGGCCTTGGGAGATGTGCCCGATGGGACGCTGGTAACGGTGATGGCTGGAAACGATGAAAACTACTCTGCAGAGCTCAGAAATGCCACAGCTGCCATGAAAAACCAAGTAGCAAGGTTCAATGACCTCCGATTTGTGGGAAGAAGTGGAAGAGGTATGTGTTTGTTCTCAACTACAGTTGGGTCATGTTCACCATTTATGTCAAGTTCAGGTTATGTGAAGGGATTTGAAGATGCCGTCTATCGTGTTTTCTGCAGCAGGGTATGCCGCAGGATCTGGCATAGGCCAGTTCCAAAGGCATAGAATTAGCTGTATGTTTTTCTTTGTTTTATCCTAGCCTGTCCTCTGCATTACCTCAATTTTTAAACAGTGGAATCTCATTTGGAAAAAAAGCAAAAACCTCACATAGACAGGAAATCCCATTTGACTCCAGAAGCTGGCCCACCAAATTCAGAATAGCACAGTATTACCCATGTTCAAGATTAAATAGCATTTTTTTCAATTTAAAATGAGAATTTTCAGCTTGTGTAAAGACTCGTCACCATTTCAGGGCTTCCACTCACTCTCTGCAAAACCTGGTCGGTGCAAGAGAGTGAGTCAACCTAAAATGACAAATAATTCCTGAATGGATCTAAAAGTTTTCTGGGTTCATCACAACCTGATGAAGGCACAAGGCACTTTTTCTGCTTTTTCTTTTCTGCAATTTATGTAGAACAATATGCAGTAGTTGCGTTATTTAATGTGCTCCTGCAAAATGGATAGGATAAATCAGAACAGACGAGTTTAGTGTCTGGCTTGCTGTATCTCTGTAATAACCAGTAATTGCCCGCATGCAAATAAAAGGGCCTTAATAAGTATAAATAACAAATAAGAGTAAAAGTTGACTTAGGCTAGAACTGTATTGAATGGTTTTAGGAAGGTGCAGTCAGTACCTGACACGTGTGGCTCATGTCGCATATGAGTGAGCAGGTGTACAAAGCTTGATCCAGAAGCCCATAAAATCAACAGAAAGACCCTTCGCAACTTCACTGTCTGGCTCCCGTTCGTAATTTTAAACCCCATAAATTCTGAGCAATTGTGTTTACCTTTCTATTACAAGATTATTTTAAATACTCTCTTGTGTTACTTCCCTTGTTGCTGTGAGTGGTGTCCCTTGCGTGGGTCATGGGGGCTCAGTCAAACTCACAGAAGAGAAGCCAGTGAGCTTCAAGAATGCAAAGCTATCACATCTTCCATATGATATTTATTTACGTATTTTTCTTCTGTTTCATTCATATCTCTAAGTAAAATCAGAACGTAACATTATGGTGTTCTAAACACAGCAGAGTTATTTAGGGCCAATTCAGTGCTGTGACGCTCACAAATCAAAATAATAGCGTCTACTGCACTTAAGTAGGTTTCTGTATACTACCTTTTTAAGCAAGTTGTGCGATGCTATCTCCCTGAATCAGATTGAGTACTAAGGGCTCCCTCTCTCCCATGCAAGCATCTGAGCCAAATCCTGATGTGTGGTTGCATGCGTGGTCCTTACAAACACGAACAAAGTTTTGACCATGCCTCAGGAGAGTTACAAAGGTGACCCACTTCTACTCACTCACTCTCAAAATGTTTTATTCCAAATGGAGATGGGTCAGGCTTCAAACCAAGGAAGTTATCCTGATTATACACAATAGCCTTTATTTGTCTTTGAAGTGAAAAGCATCTGTAGATATTCTTCCAGTGTAAATGCAGTCAGCAATTGTGGAAGAGCACGGCCCTGGTGAAACACAGGTGCAAGCAATGAAGACATTTTAAGAATAAAATGCCAGTCCCGTCCCTCTGTATCCTGCAGCATTTTTAGCTGAGGATACAGAGAGAGATGTCTTTTAAATCATGTTGTTTGGGCTGTCTTCAAAATGCACTTGGTGGAAAACACCCGCAGCTGAGAACGTAGCTTCGTAATGCTAGCAAAGAATAATAATAGGGTAATGCAGAGAAAATTATATCCATTTGCTGAAAACATGAGAGATGCTGTAATGTCTAAAAGTATCAGTCATTAAACAGGTCCATTTGTTATATTAAAGGTACCACCTTTTCAGTAAATGGAATTTGCATTATGATTCAGAGATGACTGTTTAGAAGATTCAAATGAATAGCTGGCAAAGTGGCAGAGAAGCTAATAAAAACAAACCTGTAGTTCAGTTCCTGGCCATGGTAATGAAGCTAAAAATCATAACAGTGGACTGTGTGATTTTCAAGGTCAAAATACAGTGGCTGAGAGTGAACAGTCCCTATTCATACAGAAACGCTTGGTGAGGAGCATCATTGAGCCCCTTACCCTGCTGTAAGCGGTTGCTGGTAGCTGATCACTCACGCACTGACATAAACCTTGTTTGTCGTATGGTATTCAGGTGCTTAGGATCCTTTAAGCAATGCAGTGACTTAGGAACGCTGCTTGCTATTAGTCAGTCTTTGAGGTTAAATCTCATCACCTCTACTGGCTGCCCATCTTTGGAACAAGTGACTAATGTATGCTTTTGTTTATTCCTGGAACAGGGGATTGTTTTCAAAAGGTGGGGATTGTGTGCATTTGGCACGGGATTTCTGAGGTGCTGTTCTGTTGAACTTGCATAAAACCTAAAGCATAAGGTAGCTGCTTCAAAGGGCATTGCTTCCTTTGATACTTCACTAGAGGAAAATTAACAGAAACTTTGTTTGCTGTGTAATACTTGAGTTTGAATAAGTTTAGTGGCCACCTGCGATAATGTAATTCCAGGAGTATTATGTGAACAGTGATTGAAAGTTCATGTTGGTTACGGTCAGAGTGGATGTTTTTTGTGTATGTATCTCAGGTGATTTAAAATCCTGGCTGGAGAGTAAGGAACAGCTTGACCAGTGACACCTCCCTGTGCATCAGTTATCATGCAGGTGCACCCATCATACCCAGTAAAAACCTTGCTGATCTGATGGCAAGCCACCGCTCTCTCCCTTATAAGAGAGTAGGAAATTGTCATTCTTGACACTCTTGATAAATAGGTTAAATTTCCTGACGGGGGCTTTACATGGAATCTACCAAGACACCTGTTTTAAACATTAGACTATTGTCCACATATTCATGTAAGTGGCTCTGCCCTGACTGTGAGAGTTACAGCAATTCCCCCTGTGTGGGGATCTGTTCATGCCTGTTGGCCAGAGCAGATGCACCAAAACACTGGCCAAAGCTTAAAGAACCAAGCTGCGTTGCAGCGTTCCTTTCGCATCTAACAGCCAGCAGTTGCCCTGTGTTGCTCTGCCGGTGCCTGTTGTTCAGAATTACGGAAAAAACAAAGGGCACTTGATTTTCTTGACCCTCAGAATGGGAACTGAGAATGTCACAGGCTGCCCAAGACACTGAGATGTAGAAAAGCAATGTGGCTCGCTTTCCCAAACAAAACAGATTTACATTGGAATTGGCTGGGCTCCAGAGTTACTGTTCCTCACCCTAGTTTGAGAATGCTACTGGGAAAACCTGCCTGTCTGGCTTGTAAGCTTGGTAAGTACTTTCTGAAAGAAAAATGTAGTTTTAAAATTCAGCCAATCTCAGCCCACCTCGCCTGGTTAAAATAAATTAATCTTTATTTTTCTCCTTCCGCTCATAAACACTTCAAACTTCAAAATGCTACTGCTGTTTTCTTAATGTATAATGAACTGGTTTAGATTACTCTGATGAAATAAATCTGATGCAGAATGCCTGACACCATAGAGGTTCATTGGATAAAATGAAAACTAAATAGTTATTTTGGAGAGAGAAGGCTTCATGGCTTGCTAGGCATTACATATTTTCCTCATGGAATCATTAATCCCAGTAACTATCGTCTTTGTAGAACATAACATTAAAAAAACCCTAACAAATAAACATGTTTTCCAGATGAAAATTATTATTAATAGGTTATCATAATAGTAGCTAAAAAGGGAGGTGTCTTGGCTTGCTGCAGAAGATCTCAGCCTAAAGCTAGGACTTGGAGCTTCATGATAGCTCTCCAGCAAGGCCTTTTTATAATCTGTGTCTTGGAAAGGACTGAAAATTGAGCTTATGTATATGTTTCCTACCTGCTATCGAGATTAGAGTCATGAATAAGTTTTGTGAGAATTTTCAGTTTCCACAGAGCCAAATAAGTACTTATTTTTCACAGGTGTAGCTGATAGGAGAGCACAAGAGAGAGATTACCAAGCATAACCAGCAGTTTCTGCTATCAGGACTCTTCCTTCTGGATATCATTTTTGGGGGAAAAAATCAGTTTTAAGCTGGCATCTCAAAAACACTTAAACTCCAGAAATTACTGGCCTGTATTCTGAGTCAAATTATTTTAATTAGTCTTTCTGAAGTCAGAATTTTGCTCCTTCTGTGCAGCTTCAGCTTGTGGTTGCATTATTTGAGCACTTTGTTAAAATTTGGTTTCTTTTTTTACTTAAATGCATTCAAAATTGTTAAAAGTATGTGCAAAACAGAAGAGGAGGCTATTCAACAGGCTCATAAAAATCAGTATTAAGCAGCCTTCTGGGTTTTGGTCCAAGCCATTGGAATGCTTCAGGGGACACAGTATCAGATGCTGGAGTAACAATGAGCTGCTCTTGCCAGGCAGGACAAAAATAGAAGAAATTCAGCAGCAATCAAAACTGAAAAAAAGAGTCAATTCGTAGAGTTTAAAACCAGCCACTTATTTATACGTTGGATTGATAAATATGTGGTGCTATCAGGATGCTACAACCATCAGGAAGGTGGTTTGGCTGTAGGGAGATGGGCAGCTTCTTTGAGTCATCCTCCAGCCCTTCTGTTGTGCTGGGCATGGGCAAGGCTGGCATGGCCCTTGGGAAAGGGAAGCAACCAAAAGAAAGGGCCATGCTGCTGGTGCTTACTCCTAGTGTGTGTTAGAGGGTCGATGTTTATCACAGGGTTCTTCTCCCACCCGTCAGGCCAGGAGCACTGATTTATGTGTAAGTGATTTAGGGTTGCTTGGTTGTGTTGTTAATTTTATAGAATCATAGAATAGTTAGGGTTGGAAAGGACCTGAAGATCATCTAGCTCCAACACCCCTGCCATGGACAGGCACACCTCCCACTAAACCGTATCACCCAAGGCTCTGTCCAACCTGGCCTTGAACACCGCCAGCGATGGAGCATCCACAGCTTCCCTGGGCAACCCATTCCAGTGCCTCACCACCCTTACAGTAAAGAACTTTTTCCCTTTAATCAAGATTTCTGTGTAAACTGAGTAGCTGTGGGAGAATTCACAGTGCAGACTCCCTGCGCTAGTACAGAGGAGTTGATGGCTATTTCAGGCCAAACATCCTGGGTGAGCTTTAGATTGATCAGCAAGCCCAGCCCCTTCAAAGCTACACTGCCTCTGTGCTGGCCTTTGGCAGGGATGTAATAGCAGGAGGAGGGGAGGGGAGAAGACTTTCTCACTACACCAGTGTCGTCTGAGTCGTCTTCGGCGCACAGTCGCTACGTGCAGCCGGGTTTGCATGAATTGCTGATTGTGAAAGAAAG